>PRKT01000058.1:1693791-1742314 GCA_003671525.1 Saccostrea glomerata | reverse complement strand
ATTAACCATTCAAAATCCATTTATGCAAATGAGATAAAAAATGAAAAATAAATGGTTTTTGTTTTAGCCATTTAATATCCATTTTTAACACATTTTATCTATAATTGAAAAATGGAAAATTTAGCTGGGTCCTTAATTGATATCCATATGCAAAGAATAAGCACTTCAAAAATCCATTTTCTTAGTTGTAGATCAAGTCAATCACAAAATAGAGGTCACCTGCTCAATTTTTCACATAATTAACATCACAAGTTTTGAATCCTGGAACGTTTCTTGTCAAAATCCTTATTTGAGTGAATGGTAGTTGTCTCCATCTTTAAAAATTTATATTTTGAATCCCATGATCATTTTGGTGCTCCATCATATGTCCATATGCAAGCAGTACTCTAAAAATAAAAGGAAATTCAAAAATATAGTTACATGTATTTAAAAAATTTACAATTGAAGTTTAATCAATGTATAAATCTAAGTTCCCTCGGTCTGACCCAGTTTTAACAAGATTAATTGGTTTATAGATTATTGCATCATCATGTTTAATGGGCATTCCCAGGTACATGTTTTCTTTGGGAAAAGAACATTTTTCTGTAACTCGCATTAATAAAGATATGTACATATTTATACTTACCGGACTCTAAAAGAATAATATTAGGTCCTTTCTGTGTTGGAAAATGTGCTGCATTTCTTCTGCGTTAACTAATCCCATTGTTGGAAACATGAAAAACTGTCACATATATCTGTATATATTATAATATCCTCCAAGAAATTAGTAATTCTTTTTCTGCTTTGGCCATTAATGTACAGTTTTGTCAGCATTGAAAATCACTAAAAACCTTAGTACTCCTTGAAGAAAAACTTCAGCCATCTAAACTCACTACCAGTTATAGGTCAAAGTGGTCTTGTCCAACATTCAAACTTAGACTGGAAAAGGCGGTCACTACAGAGCTTGGGAGGAAATCTGATATCCACTGCCCCATTATAAAAACCTGGCACATGGCATCAATTAACCACCAACAAATCTATCTAAAGCTTACCATTTTTTTCAATTCTCCATTTCTCAGAAAATAAATGGGAGAAAAATGGTCCATTCAAGCAAGTTGGATCACCAAACTGGCATTTCTTTTCCATTTACTCAAATAAATGGAAAGAAAATGCTGCATGTTTACCATTTAAAAAGCATTTTCTAACAGAAATGGTTTTTAAATGGTTCTGAAAAAAATGGTTTGTAGAATTCAAAGATAGAAAAATGTAGGAAAAATGGTTTTCAAATGAAAAATGGAAAGAAAATGCTGAATGAATGGAAATAAAATGGAAAATTGCCATTTCTTTTTGCTATGGGATCTCTTTACATCCGGTGTTAGCCTATTTGCGCCAATTTTCAAACCACCAAGCAGGTCAGAAACAAAGGAACTGGTGAAGGGACATTCAAATTGTTAGTATCGTTTTATAAGATTCCTGACTGGAAAAAGCAGCAATTTACATTATTAAAAGATGGATCTAAATACAGAAGAGGTATTTAATGCATGTCATGAAGTTCCTTTTTACCTAAAATAATTAAGGCTGGACTACAGTAATTAACCGTCTGTGAATGTGGATGTGTATGCTTTTTACTAGCTTTGGGTTTTCATTCAATTTCAGATTGACCTATAATTCCTATACTAGTTTAGATCAGTTATGCATTGGATTATGGGAAGTGCAGATAAGTACATGGACATGACAAGGGAATGGCATCTCCTAAACAAAAGGGAACATGTTGGAATGTTGCACTTGCATTGGCTAAACTTGTGAATCCTGGAATTGAAAATACTCTGAAACCAGACTTATTGAATACTTCAAAATGTGACTGTTTTAGGTGTTTTCAAAGACTTGTGGATTTGTAAAGGAAAATTCAAATCTATATAGTGTTTTGCTGATGGATTTGTTACCAGTGTTTTGTTAGTAGTTTGTTAGAGTGGTTTGATAGTAGTTTGTTAGTGTGGTTTGATAGTAGTTTGTTAGTATGGTTTGATAGTAGTTTGTTAGAGTGGTTTGATAGTAGTTTGTTATAGTGGTTTGATAGTAGTTTGTTAAGAGTGGTTTGATAGTAGTTTGTTAGAGTATAGTTTGTTAGCTCATTTGCATGTGATTTGCTATACTATTAAACTACTTTCAAACCATAGTAGTTTGTTAGTAATTTGTTACAGTAGTTTGTTTGCCCTTTTTTTCCGTATGGGTAACTATAGGCTTTGACTCAGTGGCGGATTTAATTTGGGGCATATATACCCGGTGCGTGCCCCCTAAAATTGTTAAAGTTAGCATAAAACATAGTTTTGTCCAGAAAACGTTTAAAATGTCTACTTGGTACTCAGTAGACCTCAATTTTACCCTACAAAACCTAGCTCTAGAATCCATGAACTTCCAGGGGCTTCGCCCCCAGGACACCCACCAAGGCTTTGCCCTGGACCCACGGGGGCCTCAAGGTGGCAACCAGACCCCCTGCCTAAACTCTTGCAACCCCCCTTAACTTCAATTCCTGGATCCGCCCCTGAGACTCCTGTCTTGCCTTCTTGATAGGCCTATTATATAATGTACTACCATGATAACTTAGCTTCTTTATATCAGCATATATTTTTGAATGTACATGTACACAGTTAAAACCTAATGGCTATAACAGCTGATATTTATAAAATAATTAAAAAGGGCAGCTCTTTTCATGAGAACTTTACCAGGCATATCCTTTATTTTACCTACTTCTTTGACATATTTTGCTTAGGAGTTATTCCCCTTAGCTGCCATCTTGTAGGGCAAAGCAGTGAATTTTCCTCTTTGAGCAACCAATTTTAAACATACATGCCAGAAATATATGGAGGAAAATATTTACAATCTCAAGATTATGAATTAACAGAGGCTTTAACAAACGTATTTTCAAAAGAAAAATCGTGTTAACTTTACCTCATGCAGTAACCAGTTAGTATAACAAATTGAACTTGGTTCACCCTTGAATAATGAAGAGAACAGGGAATGTTGACCTACAACATGGCGGCCATGGGGAATAACTCTTGCTTTTAAATATGGAAAAACCACCTATTTTGAAATTTTGTACATGTATGTATAATGCTGCAGTGTCACTGTGTGACTTGGCTTGCTGCATTTATATTTCAGACACTCAGGTGCAACAGTATTTTAAAAAAACAAAAACATTAGGCCTATTCAGTTCACTAAGCCTTTACAATAGTATCTTGATAATATAAGAATGCAGAGAGCCTGTGCCAGGTCCATCTTTCAACACACCAGCATGAGTATCTACCTGGATCTATTATTTAAGTTGTCAACATATATTTCCAAGAAAGATCTATCTGGTATAAAAAGTAGAAGATGAAAATATAAACTTACAAAAAATATGCTGTCGTTCTGCTCTTTCTTGTCTGCTTTCTCAGCCGCATGATGACGTAATATGTGACGTACAGCATTCCATAGTAAAACTACCTTTGGTTCCGTAACTTACATTTTATAACCGTTGTCATCAAAGTTCGACTTTAACGCGGAAATAGATTTTCAAGATAAAAAAAATTGAATGACGAAAATTAAAGTTATAAGGTATTTCCCGATTCTGTGACGAATACGAAACCGACAAGCCGAATAAGCCAGGTTCTACTTGCATTTCCTGCTACAGGAAAAAAAAAACAAGTCAGCGAAAGAACCTCATGTGGCTTGTTCCAGACTTTCCTTTTGGCTGATTGCGCTCTAATCCTTGATACATAGGTAAAAATGAATGTTTTTTAAATCGTTTGCCATATTTTGTGTTTGTAATGCACGTATTTATTGATATTCAAGTTGCAACGAAAATTTTCAGAGTAAATTCGGATCTTGTTTTTAATACAGGTTCTACAAGTACGTAACGCGGCATGGTGAATTGATCGAGCGACACCTATTTGAAGGCTTTACAAAGTCTTGCGTAAGTAATTCAAAAAGTGATTGTGTAAGCCTTGCTAGCTCTTTCTGACAGTTGTTCTGCTGAAAATTTAATTTTTCCATCAGATGTAAACACTATTTAAAAAGTGATTTTTATTTTAACTCATACTGTGTGCATAATTTTGACAAATGTGTGGAGACTTGTAAACACAAAATATTTTTGGACATAGGTCCTACTAAAGATCCATCTTCTCAGGGAATGATTTGAGGGCTATGCCAAAAAATAAATAAATAGAAAACTGTTGCATTTAACAGCTGTTTAATGTTTTCACTATTCAGGAATTCTGATCATTCTATGTAGATTTAAAAAAAAAATCATCTTTTCAGTATTATAAGTCTGTTAAATCCTATGTCATCAAATACAAATAATATGTTGACGGTACAGCTGTTATGGCGAGAACAGATATTTATTTTGTTATACAATTTAGACCGGGCTCGGCAAACTGCATGCACATGACATTTGGTGCATCTAGACTCTGACGTCATATGTAAGTTACATATTTCCAAAAGGAAGCTTGATGAAATGAAAAACATTTTGTTTACTATTTATCTTCAATACTTATCCATTAAATCAGGGCATGTTTACTTTTAGTTGAACTTTTGCTGCTATTCTCGTGAGATTGTAGCTTTAACAAGTGATGCATTGTGGGTCCAAATTACTGCTCAAAAAATTCTATCGAATGAATGTGCAGTACTCCGAATTTTCTCTTTGCACAAGAGTTGCTGTAAGAGCTCGCAGTGACGAGCGTTAATTCGCGACGCTTGCTGTGCGCGCTATCACAATTAAAATTAAATATTTTATTTCATTTGGTTACAATAGCACCCAATTTATGGACTAGGTCAATAACACACTGTTTCATATGATATCTGACACATGCCTCTATAATGGAGTTATGAAAGTACTAGATAGAATGTTCTATCGTTAAAATGATATTGTCCTACGGACCCGGTTTAACGATAGAATTCGTTCCGTGTATTCGTAATGGTGTAGCAGAAAGAAACACGGGCGATAGTGCATTTACTAGGAACAATCTAGAGAGTTTCGAATGTAAACATTTGAATGGATAGCCTGGTTCCCGGAAGGCCTCGGGAACCAGGCTATTGAATGGAGAGAAAATCGTTGAGAAAATTAATTGGGTTTACGTATTTATATGGATTATTTTGGGGGATAAAAGGCATAAGCAATCTCAAGAAGGTTTGTTTTGATTATTTTGGTAGTTATTCCCAGTGCAGATCATTTTATATTCTTCAAAATCGTTTCGGAGCGAATCCGCTCCGATTTGCTACGTTGCAAGTATATGGGACGCATTCTAACTGTGGTGAGGGCCTGTACCGAGACACAGTTAGATTATTCTAACTATGAAAGTACTAAAGACAGGGTCCTTTGTTTTGCTCAAAGCATAATTTATATGCATGCAGTACCATCAAAATGAACTTAGTCAAATGTCGAACAATATATGTAGAGAAACAATTTCTTTTTCTTTTTTCAATTTTCAAATTGGTAATTTTTTTTAAGGGCTACAGTTTTAATTTGGGTCTCCTGTACGAGGAATATCATATCTTTAGCAGAATTGTGCCACTGAATTAAAAGGGAACTCTTTTTAATTTTTTTTTAGGTGCACATGATGCAAAGTCCTGGATGGTGTGTAGGCTGTTTGTCAACATCTGAAACCCACATGTATTTCAGGGTAGGTACATTGTATGTTTACCGTCTCCTAATTTTCTTTCTTAAAAGGTGCATAAGGCATATTTTGTCTGATTTTAAAGTTTTACCTCACTATTTATTTCTTTAAATTATTTTTTATTTCATGAATTATCTGCTGAGAGTCTGGTTAATTGATTAATCAAAGCTTTATAGCAACACATACTAGTGAAATTATCTTATGTGAGACTTTAAGATATACAAATTGATAAAACATGGACCTTTCAAGTGATATCATTGTATTTATTTTATTTCATGTCATCCTAATTTAGGATTTGGTTCCAACTGACCTAAACAATTGGAATATTAGTATGGGAAGATATGATTTCATAATAAAATTTCTTTGTAGGAAATGCTTGTCAGGAGCCAAGACTGAAAAAAAGACTGAAAAACTGCCTTTAAACACAGACATTATTCATTTCAATGGATAAGCTAGAAACATCCAAACAATATTACATTAGAATCATCAGAGACTGTCAATTTTTATCCCTCACTGTGGCAGAAACACCTAAATAAACATTGAAAAGATAAATTTCTTTGTTCATTGCTTTTCTAATGATCTACAAATATTGCAAAATATTTATGCGAATTTTGCACGATTTATACATGAAAAACTGATAAATTTAAATTCGCATGTATATCATGCGAAAATATGGTCACATGAAAATCGCATGAATTTCGCATAAATATTATATGAGGACATTCGCATGAAATTCGCATGTGTGATTTTTCACACGATTTTTGTATGATTTTCGCATGAATTTCATGCGAAAAGCAAATCGCATGAAAATCATGCGAGCCACTTTTCCCTGTGATACGTATATCATTTACAGAGAACTGTGGGTCTAAATAATACCGAATTAAAATAGAGTTTCTAATAATTGATAACTTGCTTAATTGATTCTGCCGAAGTAATGAATACAGTTTATTTAACTCAGAGTTAGGAATATAAAACTCTGAGTGAAAATGTTGAAGATCATATCACTGTAAATATCGAAATTTTTGCTGTAAATAAATCATTAGCATATGCGCATGCATTGCATTTGCAATATATATGAAATATTTTTTCTTAAAAATTGATAAATAAAAAAGGTAAACAAAATGTTTGCTTACAGCTGGTGTGTTTATATAACCAAGCAGTGGTCATTTTAAGAAACATTTATATGCGCTATATATCATATGAACATTATTGTAAATTTAAGACTTATAAAAAAAAGGATTTTTTTTTTAAACTTTAGCAACAATGACATATCGCAAAATTTTGAAACATAAAATTTTATCAGCAGCTTTTTAACCCAGATTCGCAAAAATAAACCGACGAAAAACAATTGCAGATTTAAGGGGGTATGGGGGAAATTCTATTTCTTATCAGTGGATGTGACCGCTCGGCAAGGGATGCTCACTTGTCCATGGCACAAATTCCCACCTCTGATATTTTCGAGGTCCATGTTTCCTCTGCTACTACTTATTTGTATTGTTTTAGGGACTTTAGAGCTTGATTTCTATTCGATATTTCCACATATTTCATCTCTATGTATTGTCCTTTTTCAGATTGTCGTCTGTGATGTTATCAGAAGTCATGTAGATCTCTTACTCTCTCAATTCTCCCTCAATTCTTTTAAATATTACATTCATCGTAGTTGCATTTATCTTCATTATATTTTTATTAAATAGAAACTTATTTTGGTTCTTTTAGCATTGCTCATATTCTTTAAAGATATATCAAAACAGTCTGACTTGCGAGCATAACTGTGTCTTATACAAAATTGTTAGTCAAATCCATTAGGCACTAATCACATATTGCATTACAAATAACAGAGAAATAATGAATTCAGAAAAAAATCCTTTTTAAGAAAACTGTGTCCATTTATTAAAAAAAAAATTACTAAAACATGCTCCCCGAATAAGTAAAGATCTATATCTTTAATTGCACTATGCGTCTCTCCTCATACTCAGGAATGCTACAATTTGATTTTATTTGTCACCATCGTTTACATGTGTGAGTCTGATACAACTGTAAAATTGTGAAGAGGTTATGATAGAAATTCGGTCCAGAATATGATTTTGTACAGTTACGCAATGTTTATTTACAAGTAGTATTGCTCAAATTCTGCTTCAAATAAGTACAAAAAATAGGTCTGCTTATATCGGGACACAATTGGTACTCATGGGAATTCCAATAGATTGTTGAAAGACCTGGTCTCGATAAACAACATAGATATTGTCAATCAAAAACTCAAGCATCTGTTGGATATCAATTTAAGAGAACTTGTGTGTACAATCAGAATGTTTTAAAACAGAATAATTTTTGCAAATGACCAATGACAAGGTAAGCAGCTTTCAATTCATTGTGTTATGGTCGATTGAAAGTAGCCATTTTAACTGACGAACAAACTTTTAAACATTAATTAAGTATACGAAAAATATTTAAAAAGCGACTCTTATTAATGACCCACTATTTTTTGTTTATTTGTGGAGATGACGAACTTTATTCAAGGTCAAAAGTCCATTAAACATTACAGAATGGGAGCTGATCAAACACAGACCTCCAAAACATCCGAGGTGGGATAAGGTGCCGTGGAGGAGTGGGCATCCCTTGTTCCCGGTCACACCCGTCGTGTGCAACTTGTAATATTTAATGGGGTTTTGAGCTTGAAAACTGTTCTTTATCTTCATATATTTCAATCCATTATCCATTAATTTCAAGTAAAATACCCCTGTGACGTCATTCTTTTGTTTGAGCGCTACATTACTTTTCAAGAATGGAGATTTGCAAATTACATATCAAATCATATTCTCCTTTCCGTGCCTGTATTGAGGAAAGAAGTTAGAAAATATTAGAGAAGAGTTTCAGAAAATTGTAAAGTTTATTTTCACATTAAGAAAATTATAGTACACGTGGTTAGAATCGAACCCAGTACCCTCACCTTAGAAGTCGGGTACTGATTTCACTGAGCTATCGAAGCTGTTGAAAGACATGGGATTAGATTAACTTCAGTACACTTTTTTGCCTTTCTTTCTATATTATACATAAATTTAATACTACTTATATATAATAAGTATTTACAGTGTATCATATAAATATTCTTTATGATGTATTAATAAACAATAAAAACAAGCATTCAGAAAGGCGGATTTTACGCGGGTTGATATACTCGTAGCGCTCCATTCCTTAAAAGTAACGGGCCTCGGCCCCCTCGGGGCCTCAGCTCCATTTCTTTTAAGGAATGGAGCGCTTCTCGTACTTTAACCCTTACGTAAGATACAGCATCGACTGTATCATGCGAAGCTTAAAATGAGACCTGAAAGGTCATCATAACTTAAGCATTGGACAGAATATGCAGCATTGTCAAGCATGATTAACTATATCTTTAGAGAAAATTCACATGAGTTTGTATAACATTTATAATGGAGTAAAAGCGGCCTTCGGCGTTGAAACTTTTAATCTTCAATTTTAGCACAGTAATGCTACCATACATTAGGAGTTCAAAAAAAGTAGGTTACTATTTACATTTTGCACTATGTTGGTGGCGTTAGCCATTGTTGTCGTATTACTTTCTTTAATATGGAGCCTGACTGGACGACCAAAAGGACTTCCGCCTGGTCCTACATGTTACCCCATCATCGGAAATGTCGGACTCTTCAAACCATCAGAGGCATTGAAAGCTCACAGGAGACTGAGGAAGATTTATGGAGACATCTATACCATAATGATCTTCCATAAACCTATCATATTTGTACACGGATTTGACAACATCCGGGCATTACTGGTCAAACATGGCGATACCACCTCTGAGAGACCAAGATCCCTATCCGGTGATATGGCTGAAGGAAATGGTAAAGTAGTAAAACATTCGTTTTAATATAAAAATCTGATGGGTCTATAAAAGATCGAGCTATAAAGAGTACTCCCAAGAGCCGCTACGCTCAGAACGATAATAAACTTAAGCTATTTTGCCACTAGTTCTAAGAATTTTTTTTTTTGCAATGGCTGCTGCTGATGATGATATCAGATACAATTAAATATTCAGTACATTCATGAAAATGATTGGATTAATCATCATATCATTTTGGTGAATTCATTTAATTTGATCTAACATTTTTAGTTATAGCAAGATTGCACAGTCTACATGTATCAGGTGCTCAATTATCTTCCGTGTTTAATCACATTTTTACTCTCTTATCTCCTTGTTAGGTGTGTTGTTTTCATCAGGACCTTTATGGAAAGAAACAAGATCGTTTGCACTGACGACATTACGAAAGTTTGGATTTGGGAGGCGTAGTTTGGAAAGCCAAATCATGGAAGAAGTAGACTGCTTGATGGAAAAATTGGAAGAACATGAAAACGAGGCTTTTGACATTCAAAGTGTACTAAATGCATCTGTAGCTAACGTTATATGTTCGCTTTTATTCGGAAGACGATTTGAGTATGATGATACAAGATTCAAGCACTTAACTGATCTGTTGTCGAGAGCATTCAGTAGTGTCACGATATCTTCTCCAGTATTTCTTTTTCCATCTTTGCGGCACACCGGCATCTTCAACGTTGACATATACCTGAATAATGTTAATGCTTTGAAAGCATTTCTGAGTGAAAAAATAGAGGAACACAGAGGAAATTTTGACGAAAACCACATCAATGACTTCATCGATGCTTTTCTTCTTGAACAAAAACAACAAACAAAGGAAATCAGCGCTACATTCACAGGCAATCCATTAATATTCATAAAAACTACTTAGGGCAATCGACAATTCTTAACCTTTGCATTGTTAATTACTGTAAAAGATCACTAATTATCAAACCAGAATTAATTTTTATATATATTACCATATTACACTATTACAGATAAACATCTGAACCAAATTTTAAGGGACTTCCTTGGTGCAGGAACTGAGACTTCTTCTACAACATTGAGATGGGCGCTTCTGTTCTTGATTCATTATCCACATTGGCAGAAAAAACTTCAAAAAGAAATCGATGACGTTATAGGTCAGGGACAACCCAAGATGGTACACAAGGATCTATTGCCACAGGTAGAGGCATTCATTCTGGAAACTCAGCGACTTGGAAATGTTGCACCCTTGGCAGCTCCACATGCAGCAAAAGAAGATATCATGTACCAAGGGTATCTCTTTTCTAAAGGTACTACAGTATTGTTTCTTTTGGATTCCGTATTGATGGATTCAGAAATATTTCCCGAACCTTCAAAGTTTAAACCAGAGCGGTTTTTAGATGGCAACGGGAGATGTCGTGGAGACCTTCAAGACAAGTTGATTCCCTTTTCCGTAGGTAAGAAAATAATTTTTCTTAAATCATTTTGTAAAATTTTTCAGAAAAAACATGAAAAAATAATTAATCAATAGCAATGCCCAGGACAATTTGATTATGAAGTGAATGGACTTGAAAAACTAAGAAATTCTCTTTTACTATATACTCAGATATTAATAGTCTATCTATGGGTATTCTTAATGTTCTTCCAGGTCCCAGGACGTGTTTAGGAGAATCACTCGCTAAAATGGAGCTTTTCCTGTTTTTCACCAGATTTCTACAGAAGTTTGAGATAAAACCAGAGGATCCCGAGTGTTTGCCTTCTCTGGAGGGAAAGCTTGGATTAACTCACACACCACAACCATTTAACTTGAGACTCATTAAACGATTAACTTGACGTATCTGCTAGCCTCATCGATACTTCTATTTCACAGAAATAATCATCAAGAAATAGAAAGAATTTCTAGATATCTAAATGAAAATAATATCAAATGTTTAATGTGTGATTTTCGTATCCATTGTTTCTGTGCTTAAGATTGTTTTCCGTATACTGAAAAGACAGTCTCGTTGGGTTACCTTATCATCTCCCCTTAATGTTTTGTCTTGGGAAAACAATTTTTTTGAGAAATGCAAAAACCTAAGTTTTCATAATTCTAAATGAAGCATATGGAGATAACGAACAGTATTCAAGAACAAAAGTCCATTAAAAAAAATAGAAAATAGGTCCAGAGCAAACACGGACCTCTAAAACATCAGAGGTGGGATGAGGTGCCATGGAGGAATAAGCAACCCCTGTTGACTGGTCACATCCAATGTGTGCTCCTTATCTTGATCGGGAAATAATGAAAAAATCCGTCGTCAATTCAATGGATAAATAATAGACTAACAATAATTATGAAAAACGACAATCAGCATTTGACTCATTGATAAATTATATTTGCTGACAAGGTCATTGTATTGACCATAGAACTATTGCTCTTGCGTATCGAATCAATTGAGATATATATACTCTGTATGCAGGTGATTAAGGTATATTGTGGCATAAGTAAGGGAAGTTGACGATAGAAAAGTTAAAGTCATCACCTTATCATAGAGCTTGGTTGCTAGATACATCCACGTCTTTTTCAAGGAAAATATCCAGATATGAAACAATTGTGTCAGACTCTGTGGTGTCTTTTTTTCTCAGGCTCACCAGGATATATCGTATCGGCATAAGAATGAATAAAAAGCTCTGATCATGACTTATTCAACGAGTAATGCGAAATTAGCGGAAGAGCCATTGGAACAGCCGAATTATGGTAACAAAAATATTGACAACGAGTTTAAAATTCTAATCACACAATTTTATTTCTCTTTCTGTGATTTAATGAATTAACTTTTGGTACACTAAGAAATTAATCAAATGAATTCATTTAACCGTCAAAATATATTTACATCAATAAAATACATGTATTAATCAGCGTTAGTATAATATTAGGCCGTGATCCGGTTTGAAGTCGCGAGAAGAGTCAGTTCACGTTCTTCGAGAAATTATTATTATTCTTATTAAAGAAAATTTATAGAGCACCCTATATAATAAACACAATTATTCTAAAGCGCTGTACAACATAGTTAAAAATACATTCATAAATACAATATCAAGATTAAAAATTTGGTTGAATAGCATAAGAAAATAAAATTTAGTATTGATAACCATTATAAAAATTAAAAATATTTTTGCGAAATGATGATTAAACGATATCAAAACACGAGAAGAAAAAAACTGCATACAATAAGGCATAAGAAATATCAGAAGATTAAAAAAATAACCAAGTAAGTCAGAGATCTTTAAACATAAATAAATAAATAAATAAAAACAGTCTACAAAAATGTAATCTTTACATTTGACACATAAAGATAAAAATTTAACCGAATGCTTTCTTAAAAAGATGAGTTTTAAGATGTTTTTTAAAAGTGTTCAAAGATGGGCATAAAACCAGATGTGGAGGTAAGGAGTTCCAGAGAGATGCAGCAGCCACGTCAAAACGTCTACTCCCATAGGTTGATGTTCTACAGTATGGTCTTTGCAGCGACAGCTTGTTTGATGATCTAAGGGAACGACCAGGTTGATATACGGTGATAAGCTCTGCAATGTATTCTGGTGCCATGTTGTTTAAAGTTGCTTTGTAAGTATAAATAAGAATTTTGTACTGAATACGTTTATCGATTGGAAGCCAGTGAAGGGAAACAAGGATCGGAGTAATGTGCTCCCTCTTCCTGGTACGAGTAATAATGTGTGCTTATGTGTTCTGTATTCTTTGTAATTTGGCTATTTCGGTTGTATTTATGCCATAGAGGAGAGCGTTGGCATAGTCGAGCCTAGATGTCACCAGAGAACAGACCAGGGTCTTGCAGGCATCTTCTGTAATCAATGGACGTATTCTCCCAATGTGCCTGAGCTGGTAATAGCATGCACGAGACACGGAGGAAATTTGCATACGATGAGAAACCGATGCGTTTTTTGATGAAAATGGCGTGGTTGCCGGCCGGGCACCACTAGTGATCGGAAGGTGACTGAGGTCATTTTGCGAATCGGTGGGGTCATCGGTAGGACATAATTCGTAGTTAAAATTCAGCGATGTCTCCAACGATGCGTCACATCGCTCCTCATCGGCAACCCATCATTAACACATCTTTCACGGATCAGCCGATGTATGGCCGAGCATCGTCCAATATCCGTTGAATCTGAGGTCATCGGGGGGTTGAGTGGTGTCCAACAGATAACGGCCGATCATCGGTCGATGTTCGACCAAACGTTGGCCCGTAGTCAACCGATGTTCGAACGCTGTTCACCAATGTATGACCGATGTTATATACATCGGCCGATTATCCTGGAACATCGTTTTGTGATTAGCAATGCTTCGCTGGGCCTTTGAAAGTCCGGCCGGCAACCACGACATTTTTATCATAAAAGGCATTGGTTGCCCATCGAATACCCATCGCTGGATAATGTGACTGATTCTGTAAGGACTACTAGGCCGATGTGGACCGATGTTAGGACATCGTTAACATCACGGATTACCAACGATTACCACCGGTCTACGGCTACCGGCCGGGAAATGTGACCTAGGCATAATGAACGTCTTTCGGTGAAAATTTGCATATACGTTTGACATACACTAAGAATTAATAAAAGAAAAAAATATTTTACAAATAATAAATATTTTCTGTACAATGGTATGTAAATGCCTCATCAGTAGGGGTACCCGGAGCAGTCTCGAAATCGGATATCAAAAATATGTAACACTAACTTTCTAACTCTTCGTGGACCCATAATAAGAGCGAAAATAATTCAGTTTATATGTCTAATTTTTCAGCTTTATTTCTAATTCATGTTGTGCAACATTGTTATAATTTTGATCAGGAATACGGAGATCATAAAAAAAATTATGCGTGGTAGATAAATCTTCTAAGAACGAAACAATGGATTTTGATGTCAAGGGCGGAGCAGTGAACATACCTAAAATTTTGTGTAGCGCAATGTAGAACTCTTTTCCAGACTCAATGGCCTGCTTAAACAATAACAAATAGAAAAAATAATGTATTAGGGTTTGTTATTTCATTGGTATACATTTTTATTTTTACAATTAATTCAACCAGAGTAAAAGCTCCGGACGATATCAAATATTATGTACGGTATTAATATCGTTACGGTATTAATGCCGCGTTGCATAAATCGGCACTGCATGATTTCAAGTCACCTTTTCCTACAAATGAAAATTTTACACTCGAGTAGCAACAGCATACATTTTTAAGGAATAGTTTAAGAAAAGAGACTGTTTGATTTTTTTTTACTGTTATATGTAATTACAAAGAAGGAAAAGTATTAAACGCTTCCCGATCATTTTACATGCGAAACCATCTCCGGCTGACGTGACGTTAAATGACGTAGTGATGCTGCTCCGGGTCGATAGACATATTCATGTTTATCATTTCACCGAAACTTTTCTTATTATAATAGGAATTAGAAATGTTGCGTAGGTGTTTTATTCGTTCTTTATGAAATGTTGATGAATTTTCATGAAATTATCTCTGTCCTTTATGGAGTAAATGTAATTGTCTCAATAATTTCCGAACAGCCCTCGTAACATTGATGGTGTATGTTGTTTTTGGAACAGATGTTACCAACAGGTCTGGAAAAAATGGAATATAACCTTGGACCCAACACAGACCCTTGTGGTACACCACATGTAAGATGGTAGTCCCTGGAAAAACAAGATCCCATGGCAATTTTATACGTCCTCCCTGATAGGTACGACTTGATCCATGCCAGGGCCGAGCCAGATATGCCAAAACCAATTTCTAGTCGATTTATCAGAATGGAGTGGTCGATGACATCAAAAGCTGCAGATAGGTCTAACGTAATTAATGCCACACATGAACCAGAATCTAAAGCTGCAACAATATCGTGATGGACTCTAAGTAAAGCTGTTTCAGTAGAGTGACAGGGGCGATATGCTGATTGTACCTTGTCATGAAGGCAATTTGTCTCTAGGTGATGATCAAGGCGTTTAGCAACAACTTTTTCGAGAATTTTGGAGAGGAAGGAGAGGTTTGAGACTGGTCTGTAGTTGCGGTACTCCTCTGGATCTAAGCCGGTTTTCTTGATGAGAGGACGAACAACAGCCTGCTTAAAGGATGATGGAACAACAGACTGATTTAGGGATTGATTTATCATGTCCGTTAAAAGGGCAAGGCAACTGTCAAGGCAAGATTTCAGCAAGAATGTTGGCATTGGATCGAGTTCACGGGACTTGGGAGATGCTGACATGATCATGGCACGGATCTCGTCTTGAGGTGCAGGTTAAAAAGCATGCAGGTGAACACCAGTAAACTCGTTATCATCCTGTAGTGGATCAATGCCTATCTTACTACCATTACACAGTTCATTTCTTATCTTCTGATTCTTAGCCTGGAAGAATTCTCCTAAGGAGTTGGCCAGCATTTCTTCACATTGATGTGCCGGCAATACAACATCGGACTTGGCTCCTATAAGTCTGTTTGTAAGGCGCTACAGTTGTTTCTGATCCTTGCCCATCTCCACAATTTTGCTTGAATAGTAACTCCTCTTACAGTGAATAGCAAGTTTAGATACCTGGGTACAATGACTGCGATTTTTAAGGGTCATTTTGTCCACAATTTTCCCGAAAAACGTCTGTAGATAGAAACTTCAAACTTTGAGGCTAGGTAGAGCTATGTTTGGAGGGGTGCATTAGGTATATCAAATTTACCGGAAATGACGTACGTCGGCGCTCGCTATGGCCCGAAAATTGACCTATCACAAATTTCAAAATTTCTCACACCTTTTCTTCGTTATCTTTTTACCTGAAAATATTTTGTGAAGACATAAAGAACAAAAGATGTGAAGAATTCCAAGATCTTTCAAATGATATCTAGAAAAAAAGGCTGGCCCCTAAGATTAAGGGCCTAGAGGGGCCGAACGTTTTTTCTTTATATCTCAATAAGTATTGAGAATTTGTAATACGATACGCATTTGTCTCTCTGCCTTTCTCCGCTCCCTGTTAGCAGCTCTTAATTCAATGGTGTACCATGGACAGTCAGGACGAATGGTAATCATTTTTGATTGTACAGGTGCAAGAGAATCTAGAATGTTTTGAAGTGTTAAATTGTATAGAATCACAGAATTTTCAACCGAATTTTCGCCTGTCTGTAATTCGATAGAAGAACGGATCGAATCGCTTAGGTCACTGATTACAATATCCTGTAATTTTCTAAATTTAATAGATTTACGCTCCCTTGCCGGCTTGGATAGTGTGAGTTTTGAGCTGATGCCTAGATGGTTACCAGCAGGGTTTCCATTCTTGTCATATAGCCCTAGGTCCGTTACACACGGTTCACCATATAGGATAGAGCTGCTTTCCCTCACTTGATCACCACATCCAGAATATGGCCTCCAGAATGCGTTGATTCCTTCACGTGCTGAACCAATCCATGATCATCCAAGATCCTTAGAAATTTGACACCCTCAGGATCCTGCACATTATCCAAATGGAAATTGAGGTCGCCAGTAATAATCAATTCCCTGTGATCATCCACCACACTGTCCAGAAAGTGGGACCATTCGTTGAAAAAGACAGAATTCATAGGCTGGTTCTTCTTAGATGGAGGAGGTCGGTATATGATACATAGGCGAGTGAAGTTAATGACTGAAATACTGAAGGAATACTGAATGTATTCCTACGCACCAGATTTGGTGATTGGGTCTTCTGTGTTATGCGTAAATATCACTCAAATCAACCAATGCAATTTAATAGAGGGAAAGAAAGTGAATGTAAATATTGCGACCATTAATTTTTAAGAATACATTTAGGCATGGCCTAATCATGCTAATTGTTGTATTTTGTTAGTTTCTTAATCCAAGGGCACTTAAATGATTTTATAACAAGAATGTCTATATTGACCATTTTAAGCCCCTAGACAAGAAGTTTTGAGATATACAACAACTCTTTTAACCTTATCACATTTTGATTTTCATATACCGGTACATGGTGATTCAACTTGAATAAGTCTTTACACAGTGAAGTCATTTTTTCATATTTTGGTGTAAGAAGAGAAATAAATAAATGATTCAGTTTTGGCAAAATGAGAGTTCACGGAAAGTGCTTAACCAAAATTGCTTCACTCGACCTTCCACTCAGGCTGAGTACACTAGACCTTCCACTCAGACTGAGTAAATGGGAAAGAAAGCACATCGAAAACCTTAATATATCAATTGTGCATGTTCCTGATACGAAACCTCTTGATCTTATTCTATGCGGGGAAACTGAGAACAACGAGGAGACTGAAAAAATCAACGAGTTAAAGAAGTACGTCCAAAAGAGTCCTATTATGGCTCATTTAAGATCCCTTGACCATTTGTACACGTCCTTTTCAGAGCTGTCATCAGAAAGCTTATGGGAGATGGCTCCAAATGATGATGAAAAAATATCAATGATCCCAACATGGATACCAGAAAAACATATGATATGGTTTTACAGGTAAATCTCAGACATATTTTACCCACTCAGAGTTCTTGAAATCTTATTTCTGCTGTCAGTCATTTGGACTGACTACCGTCTGAAGTTTTCAGTCTAGACAAAGAACTAGGTACACATGGTACAGTGACTGTTTCAGTCATATTTCGCCCTGTTTTAGAGTGATTTTTAGCTCACCTGAGCCGAAGGCTCAAGTGAGCTTTTCTGATCACATTTTGTCCGGCGTCCGGCTGTCTGTCTGTCTGTAAACTTTTCACGATTTCGACTTCTTCTCAAGAACCGCTGGGCCAATTTCAACCAGACTTGCCACAAAGCATCCTTGGGTGAAGGGGATTCTGAAAGTTTGTTCAAATGAAGGGCCACGCCCTCATTCAAGGGGAGATAATTGGCAATTAATGAAAATTTGGTGGCATGTTTTAAAAATCTTCTTCTCAAGAACCACTGTGCCAGGAAAGATGAAACTTATGGGGAATTATTCTCAGGTAGTGTAGATTCAAGTTTGTTCAAATCATGACCCCCGGGGGTAGGGCGGGGCCAAAATGGCTGACCAAAGTTTTACATGGAAATATATAGGAAAATTCTTTAAAAAATCTTCTTCTCAAGAATGATTAAGCCATAATTCATCATGTTTATCTGGAAGCATCCTCAGATACTGTAGATTCAAGTTTGGTCAAATCATGACCCCCGGGGGTAGGGCGGGGCCAAAATGGCTGACCAAAGTTTTACATGGAAATATATATGAAAATTCTTTAAAAATCTTCTTCTCAAGAATGACAAAGCCATAATTCATCATATTTATATGGAAGCATCCTCAGGTAGTGTAGATTCAAGTTTGTTCAAATCATGACCCCCGGGGGTAGGGCAGGGCCAAAATGGCTGACCAAAGTTTTACATAGAAATATATAGATAGTTTTCGAAAGGCCAGATTTTAGCGAGAGTTATTTCCCGTTGGCCGCCATACTGGAGGTCCAGATGCTCATATTCCTTCATTGTTCAACCAATTAAAAATTTTTATGTCGTCCCGAACGAAATGTCGGGACAACATATTGCGATTGTACGCATGTTTTTTCTTTGTCCAGGCATTTTCTCGGAGATGGCTGGGACAATCTTCCTGAAACTTTCCTTAAAGGAGTATCACTGGTTGTAGTTGTGCCATGTGGTTATTCAGATTGAAAATGGCTACCGTTGCCATGGAAACCTGCAAAAAGCGACGAATTTTGTCCGCGAGTGTTCTCTCTGGTCCCTTGAACATTCTTCATAAAACTTACCGTAATCCCTATTAACCACCCCGGGCGCTTAGAAAATTGCGGGAAGGGGGCGGTTATTCTGATATTCTTGCCAAAATTTTGAATGTCATATTTTAACCTCAAGAAATCTTTTGGAAAAAAAACAAATAACAGAAAACTACTAAAAATTGTCTAACCTTCCTTTAAATTACAATAATCCACCAAAATTATGCTATATGACTCATTTTCCCACTTTGAAATTAGGGAATAGACACGGAGAACAGATTTTGTACTTGTGTGTATAACTTTCACTTTCAGAAATACATGATTAGGTCGTTCATAAAACTTTAACTTCCAAGAATATTTTATGTATGAGTTACCTAATAACAAACTTTCATTTTCACTTTCTTCATTATGGCGGACTTTTGATACGATTCTGGATGATTTCGATCACTGTAAAGGGGGCCCTTATTTCCTGACAATTGAAAAAGACCCAGGGGGGCGCTAATAGGGGTAGGGGCGGTTAATAGGGATTATACGGTATTTTATTTTATAGTTTGTTTGGAATTGCCTCCCGCCTCATTAAAATGCCCCCTCCTGAAAAAATTTTATTGACCAAAAGTAGGAAGATTTTTTTTTTTATTCAATCAATTTCTTTTTCCCATTACATGTTTCACATACACCATACAAAACACTGAAATATAGTGTCAGATCTATGTAACTAAGATTAGGTTTTTTTTGTTGATGGTAGATACTTTTTTTAAAAGTCAGAAAATGTATGTACTGTTTAAATGAGATTTATCTCAAAAATTTAAAATTTATCATCAAAAAAAAAAAAAATTATTTCCCTCCCTCCTGTGTTTGAAACCCTTCAGGCAGCAATTCCAAACAAACAATTTTTTAAGGATGGCCTTACCATCATGTTCTTTTATCTCAGTCCCTCATATTTATGTTTTTAATTAGGAAAATTCAACATTGCCTCATTTGACATGAGCCCTGTGGGAATATTAAATCTCTTTAAGATTGCTCTTGTTAAAATAATTATTGCTAAGGCCATACCAATTTCTAATATAGTTCGTCGGATTCACCGCTTCTATTTTCAACAAATCCAAATTATAATATTATAAAAATAAAATCCGCGCCCGCATCCAAAAATATTCGAATACGATTTTTTTCCTCGACTTTTTACACAAAATGTATAGAAGACTTGGAAATTTGTATGACAGAAGCGCGGGATTTACTTAGTTTGTTTGTACTTTGTAGCAGTCTGAGAAGTTTTGCATGATGCCTGTGTAATTAGCATATCCCAACGCCCGGGGCTACCATTTTTGGGGTCAGGCTAGTTGTTTTCTGCAAGGAGGTAGCTCGTCGGGCTAGTGAAAATTATAACTACACACGTAATACATGACAAGGACAATCGGTATTTTCACTCGTTTTTTGTCATAAAATTTCCAACCAGTTAAAATTTTCCAGACAACATGCTCCTACTGTCAATAAATCTAAATGGAGAATTGAAAAAAATGGTAAGCTTTAGATAGATTTGTTGGTGGTTAATTGATGCCATGTGCCAGGTTTTTATAATGGGGCAGTGGATATCAGATTTCCTCCCAAGCTCTGTAGTGACCGCCTTTTCCAGTCTAAGTTTGAATATTGGACATGTTGGACAAGAGCACTTTGACCTAACTGGTAGTGAGTTTAAATGGCTGAAGTTTTTCTTGAAAGGAGTACTAAGGTTTTTAGTGATTTTCAATGCTGACAAAACTGTACATTAATGGCCAAAGCAGAAAAAGAATTACTAATTTCTTGGAGGATATTATAATATAAATGTGACAGTTTTTCATGTTTCCAACAATGGGAAGTTAACGCAGAAGAAATGCAGCACATTTTCCAACACAGAAAGGACCTAATATTATTCTTTTAGAGTGGTAAGTATAAATATGTACATATATATCTTTATTAATGCCAGTTACAGAAAAATGTTCTTCATGTACCTGGGAATGCCCATTAACATGATTAAACATGATGATGCAATAATCTATAAACCAATTAATCTTGTTAAAACTGGGTCAGACCAAGGGAACTTAGATTTATACATTGATTAAACTTCAATTGTAAATTTTTTAAATACATGTAACTATATTTTTGAATTTCCTTTTATTTTTAGAGTACTGCTTGCATATGGACATATGATGGAGCACCAAAATGATCATGGGATTCAAAATATAGATTTTTAAAGATGGAGACAACTACCATTCACTCAAATAAGGATTTTGACAAGAAACGTTCCAGGATTCAAAACTTGTGATGTTAATTATGTGAAAAATTGAGCAGGTGACCTCTATTTTGTGATTGACTTGATCTATAACTTATAAGAAAATGGATTTTTGAAGTGCTTATTCTTTGCATGGATATCAATTAAGGACCCAGCTAAATTTTCCATTTTTCAATTATAGATAAAATGTGTTAAAAATGGATATTAAATGGCTAAAACAAAAACCATTTATTTTTCATTTTTTATCTCATTTGCATAAATGGATTTTGAATGGTTAATTTGCATGTTACAGGGCCCAAAAAAATGGCGTTTGAATGGGGTTTGAATGGAGTTTGAATGGGGTTTGAATGGAGATAAAATGAAAAATGGTTTTTTAAATGGTTATCCTTTCTGTTGAAAATTCTTGAAAAATTTGACAGAATAAAATGGTTTCTGAATGGTTTTTAAATGGTCAGAAAAGAAATGGCTTTTAAATGGTATCTAAAAGGATTTCATTTTGATAAGGGCAACCTCCATACTCGTCACAAACATATCTTAGCGTGTTATTCACATACGAAACATCTACGTCCCGTCTCGGTAAAACTTCTGAGAAATAAACTTTGGTAGTTGGAGATCGATCCTTGATGTTTTTGATTATTTCTACAGCGTCATGTTCTACGGCATCTATTTCTCTACGAGATGAGGCATCATTTCCTCCGGCGTGGACAATTATGTGAGAGTAATCTTCAACAGCGGTTTGATGTAATTTTGACTTTATTCCGGAAAGCTTGGCCCCTCTGTTGGTTCTCACATGGACACCTTGTTGTAGTCCCCTGGTTCTCACCCTTTGTAATATAGAGCTGCCTATAATAAGTTTGGCCTCACCAGAAGTTTTCGTTTGTTTAAAGGATCTTTCAGGTGTACTTGTAGGTGTGGAGTAGATACATGGTTCCGTGTTTGTACCCGAATCTAATGTGTATTTTGTTACCTTGTCAGGGGTTGTAAGATCACACTGTGTGTGTCGAGATGCTGAATTTTGTGGGAAAGAATTCAAACCCTGCACATCTGTTTCCTTGTTTTTCACCACCTTAAAAAGTGTCTGTGTGTTTTTGTCCAACAATGTGGGGTTGGTCTTGCATCTGAGTTTCTCTTTTAATTCACGTATTTCTTGCGCTAACTCACGGACTGCCAATTGTAGGGCTTGTATTGTACCTGCACACGGTGTACAATTTAGAGCATTATCAGTACTGGCTGTCAATAGAGAATCATTTTTTACAGGGGTTGATGACATTTGTGGAATAGATTGTCCCAACATACTACTAATGCTGTTAGAGGTTTTGTTTCTTATGTCATTAAGGAATTTGTCCAGCCACACAAGTTTTAAGAGATTTCTTCGCGGCAGGAACTGAGACTACTTCTACAACACTAAGATGGGCGCTCCTGTACTTGATCCATTATCCACAATGGCAGAAAATCCTCCAGAAGGACATTGATGACGTCATCGGTCAAGGTCAGCCTAAGATGGAACATATAGACAAACTGCCCAAGGTAGAGGCGTTCATTTTGGAAGTTCAGCGCCTGGCAAATATAGTTCCAATGAATTTACCACATGCCGCCAGCGAGGATTTCGTGTACGAGGGACATCTCTTTCCGAAAGGAATCTATGTTTTTTGTGTTTTAGATTCTGTTTTGTCGAATCCTGAAAGTTTTCCTGATCCTTCGAAGTTTAAACCGGAGAGGTTTATTGATGATAACGGGCGTATTCAAGAAGAACAGAAAAACAAACTGATTCCGTTTTCAATAGGTACAAGTTGTAAATGTAGGGGAAAGTTTTACAATTAGGTACAATAAGAGGGCGATTTGAAAAAAAATATGCATTTTTCTTTCAAAGTGTACAGATCAATTCTGAAGTTACAATAATATAAAAATTGAAAATCTTTTAGAACGTATTAGAATATATAAATTTATCTTTCATCTACTTACATAGGACGCAGAGTATGTCTGGCAGAGTCACTCGCCAAAATGGAGCTTTTCTTATTCTTCACCAAATTTCTACAGAAGTTTGAAATAAAATCAGAGGATCCCGAGTGTTTGCCTTCTCTGGAGGGATCATTGGGAATAACGAACATGCCAAAAGCCTTTAATCTGAGACTTTTAAATCGTTAGAACTTAATGTTTGTTCATTGAGGCAGGTGGCAGAAGTTTTTTTTTTTTCATATTACAAATGAACGGTTATGAGTGGTTTTCAGACCAATAAAATCAATGTCAGATAATTTACAGAAATATTGTCTTTGAATATGCATGAGCGGTGGAAAGAATGAAGACGTTAAAACAAAACTAAAATGAAATTACATACCTGGTACTGAAACACAAAGAACGGCATAACATAATTTCATAAAATCAACTGGCACAGCTGCAAAATCATCATACTTGTTGCAAAACAATGAGTATATTCCTAGTGAAAGAACTTTTCTATTCTTTAGCTCCATATTCAAAAATGAAATTACATACCTGGTACTGAAACACAAAGAACGGCATAACATAATTTCATAAAATCAACTGGCACAGCTGCAAAATCATCATACTTGTTGCAAAACAATGAGTATATTCCTAGTGAAAGAACTTTTCTATTCTTTAGCTCCATATTCTAAATTAAGATTCTTAAAGTGAACATCACATGAATACATTTGTAGCTTTCAACTTTTGTTAAACGTTAATTTTTGTTGGTTGTTTTGCCAAGAAGAGATTGAAGCTTTGTTTTTAAAAGGGAAAATGTAGGTAATCAGCAGAATTTCAAAAATGCAAATAATTTACATTTTTTGTATTAAAACATATGCATATGCAAAGCTATCTAATAGAAAAATTAAAAGTCGCTATGACGGTACTTGTATTGATTTAGATATATAGACGGATTGCAGTTGTATAATTAGACATAATGTGCCGCCACACTGGTCTACTACCTTTTGGTCTTAAAGAAAATTCTTCTTTCTTTATCAAGGAGCTATGCAGATTCTTAGTATAACATATATTATATCAAGTGATCGAAAAACTCTCCTCTAGTGTTTATTGATTTATATTTACGGATTTTTTTTATACAATGCTTGATTAATTGCTGTCATGTACGCATAGGACGTAAGAATTACAAAACATAGGCATTCTGTCATACATTTTTTTATTAAATATCTATTGTTGTTCCAAATTGTACCTTCAATTTTGGCATTGCTTTTTTAATATTATTCAAGTGTTGTTTTATTAAATTCTTTTGCATTATTTAAGTCAAAATGTTGCTGTTTTGGTTTTGAGGGCAATGAATTTTTACTTTATCTCTCCCAACCCTTAAAGAGTTCATTGATCAGGAACCAATATTACATTATTAAGTAAAATGAAGAAATTAAAAGCAAAAGCACGAGTAAAATCTCCACATAATTGATAACAAAAATATAAACATCATTCTAGATCTATAGTCCATAAGTTAATGGTTGTTGAATTTACTTGAATAAATGCGGTTTAAAGCTTTTGACCGAGATGACATACATACATAGATAACAGACAATTGGGCAGGAACAATCCCCATTTTCCCACTTTTTTCTTTTAAAAAAAAATAGGGAAGTAAAGCGTATCGATCCCAGATTTAAAAACAAGGAAATAGGGTGTAAGTTTCAAATTTTAAGTCGTCGACTGTGATTGTAGCAATATTTATGGAGATTTCTTAGCGTCATAATTCTTTGTAAAATTAAAATCATCGATATTTCTCCTTTCTTCATCACATTTTTGTTAAACAGAAATATATTTCCATTTATTACAACTCATATTCTTTATATGGGCTGTCTTATGGCAAACTACTTCTCAATACCACTATAACCGGAAGCGTCATAATTCTTTGTAAAATTAAAATCATCGATATTTCTCCTTTCTTCATCACATTTTTGTTAAACAGAAATATATTTCCATTTATTACAACTCATATTCTTTATATGGGCTGTCTTATGGCAAACTACTTCTCAATACCACTATAACCGGTCACGGTAGCCTAGTGGTAGAGCGTTCGCTTCTTAATCGGGAAGCCCGGGTTTGATTCGCGTTTGCGGCGCCGCGTCAAACCTAAGACGTAAACAAACGTAATGAAAGTTCCTCCGCTAAACGCTCGGCAAAAGTACAAGGGTCTTTCAGATATGCCCTTAAAAATGTAGGTCCCGTGTCGCGGTAGGCGTTGGCACGTTAAAGAACCCTCACTACCCAATGACCCTGAGTGCCGAGTAAAGGTCTAAATTTGAAGCCGTTCACCGGTATACGGTGATGTCTCCATGTGAGTGTAAAATTCTCGAGAAGGACGTTAAACTACATACAATCAATCAATCAAAACCATTATATGCCCTTTTAAAGTTTGCATTACTCTTCTTATACCACTGAATGAAATTAAATGAGACATTAACAGACTATTTCTTACAAAGTGCCATTAAGCACCTGCTATATCACTTTTTGATCGGACACATTGCACATTGATGTTCATTTTTTTTCCACAAAAAATAAAATCACCTTGATTTAATTGATATATAGCAGATAAATTGTAGATTAAACGTTCTTGATAAAAATTGGTACAGTTCAGACTTCGGTTTGGTAATGCAACACACAAACAACGTCATATGACGTCCGAGACCAAACGTAGCAAACGTGTGGTTTGACAAGCCCGATCTAAATAAAATCTGAAAGGTACTTGTAACTGCGCTCGCCCTAACGCTGGCACCGTCAATATATATTAATTATATGGGAGGCGGGGGAGTCATTAAGTGGGCTTAATGCTACCAGTACCTCTAGTTAATAATACCTATCTTCTATATAATCTTTAATCTTTAGTCTTAGCACAGACATGCAACCATACATTTGGAGGTCAATGAAAGTAGGTTATCTTATACGTTTGACACTATGTGGGTGGCGTTAGGCATAGTTGCTGTTTTAATCTGTTTGATATGGGGTCTAACTGGAAGACCAAATGCTCTTCCGCCTGGTCCTACATGTAACTCACACATAGGGAATGTAGAAATCTTCAAACCGTCAGAGGCTCTGAAAGCTCACAGGAGACTGAGGAAGATTTATGGAGACATCTATACCTTAATGATCTTCGATGAACCTATCATATTTGTACACGGAAGCGACAACATCCGGAATTTACTGGTCAAACATGGCGATGTCACCTCTGAGAGACCAAGATCCCTTAAAAACTACTCTTTATCTATAAAATGTTTTTATAATTTAACAGGGCCGAGGATATGTCTAGGGGAATCGCTTGCAAAAATGGAACTTTTCTTATTCTTCACCAGATTTCTACAGAAGTTTGAGATAAAACCAGAGGATCCCGAGTGTTTGCCTTCTTTGGAGGGATCATTGGGTGTTACTAACACGCCACAATCCTTTAACCTGAGACTTGTAAAACGTTAAAATTCAATAATCATAGAATGACTGAAATAGTTATTGAAAGAAAAAATTTTTTTAAGTCACTAGATTTTTAAAAGAATATATATTTTATTAATATATACGTTCTATTAATTGACACACCTTTTGACCTTTTTTCTCTGATTTATATTCCTTGTTTCTGTGCTTCACGATTTCTATCCTTTCTGCTGGAAAGGCAACCTTGTTGGGTTCCCCTGATCTTCCGACTTTGATGTTAATGTCTAATGAAATAATAATTTTTTTCTGAACACTATTTTCAAATAAACATGAAAGAACTATGAATCGATGTGTTGATGTTTTTTGCACCTGAATTTGATTTCATATGATTTATAAAATCTCTAATTTTAATACAAAAATCTTTTTATTTCGTTATTTATAGTTATAGCTTCATGAGGGTCATGTTTGATATGGACAGGAAATGTGGTGTCGTGGGCTTCCTGACTTTCGTTCTTGGTGTTTGTTTTTTGAAAACATGTATTTAACCATGGCATTTCTTCAAAGGTTATCATTATATTTAATCATAATTATAAAAGATAAATAATCAAATCTGGAATAAAAGCACCTGCTTTGCAATTGTTTTCATTAAAAAATGGTCAAGAGATAATTTTTGGCTCAAAAATGTAGATATCCAGGAATTCAGAGAAAAATGCATGTTTTTTAAAATAATCTTAATCGCAGTTATATATCTTGTGTTTTTTTTTTTGTAAAAGTAAGTCAGATTCCAAGGTCAAGTAGTCAAATATATTGGTACCCAAAGAAATGCCTTGTCATCAGGAAAACAAATTTGAAATATGAGGTCCATAGACTCTAACAATCAAAAGTTATGGGGAAGTTTGTGCGGGCAAACAAATAAACAGACAAACAGACAGACGGAAGGACAGGGCAAAAACTATATACCCTCGATTCTTCGATTAAGAGGGCATAAAAATCAATCTGTGTAAAATATCAAGTCCAATAAACAATTTTAAGGATTTGTTCATATGACAAGAATTTACAAGAATATAAGTAAACTTATCCTGATTTTTTAACCACAGGACACAAAGTCTGTTTGAAAGAATCGCTTGTCAGAATATATGGAGCTTTTTGTATTCCTCAGCAGATTTCTACAGAAATTTGTGATAAAACCAGAGGATCCTAAGTGTTCGCCTTCTCTAGACTCTAGAGGGATCATTTGGAATAACCAACTCGCCACAAACATTTAAAATGAGACTTTTAAAAAAGCAAAACTTTAAAAGTTTATCACATTGTAAATAGTTATAAGAAAAGATTTTATTATTGATATAAATATATTTACAGTTCCAAATATTATTGCTTAAAAGCAAAAAGTTTATTTTCTCATGTACTACAATGATGAGCAAAAGATATTTACATTGCTACGTCATAATCAGGCGCGTAGCATCGTTTCTGAAAGTGGGCCAGCCCCCCCCCCCCCCTGTTGCTACGCCCCTGATAATACCGTACTTGACTTCCAAGTATAGTCCAAACTGTTTTCTTTCAAAAATGATTATTAATTTTTAAAAAAAATTATGTCCATTCATTAAACAAATAATGTAAATATAAGATAAAAAGTTTTGAGAATTGTCGAGGCACATGAATACAACACTTCACACCTGCATATCTCTCATTAATTAACATCGTAATTCCTATCATATGAATTGTCAACATTAAAGCCATTCTCTAAGTGCCACGGTTATAATTTACCTATCATACGAGGGTTGTTCGATATGTATTGTGTATTGTACGATATCTCAAAAGCATTCGATTCAAATAGTCAAATGGACATTACATCCCTTCAAAGTATTCTCCGTGATTTGAAATACACAATTTTAATCTCTGAATCCATTTCTGAAATGCGTCACGGTACGCTGATTTAGGTATACCTCTGAGGCACTGACTGACGGCTGAGCCAAGGGCCTGTCGGGACTTGTATCGACGACCAGATAAGAACTTTTTAAGGTTTGGAAAAAGGAAAAAGTCGCATGGTGCTAGATCCGGATATGGTGGGTGTGGCAAGACGGTAACCTTCTCAGACTTCAAAAATTGCTTCACAAGCTCATATATAAATCTCACGACGATTCTGTCACAGTCACCATTTATGAGAAAACAAATACCCTTCACATCCAAGTAGACTAATATTTCTCGTGGTGCCAAGGATTTCTCAAGAATTTGAAGACCTCTGATGAAAATTTAGAGACAAGATGTAAGACCATAGAGGAAAGATCTCCGCAGTGCACATCAACCCCTAAAATTAAGTCCCAACAAATTGATGAAGACCCCTAAATGAATTGTCATCATTGCATTGACAGTGCAAAAATCATTAAGGAACTTTCAGACACTGTCCAACTTCTGTCACAAGAAGTCAGTGATCTTAAACAGCAATTAAATGCATCGAGGAAGGTCCCATCTCTTCTAACAAAAGGTACCCAAACAGCTCCAAACAGGACAAAGGAGAAAGAGACATCAACAGAAGGAATTAAAATTCAATTCAACATTGAATTCAAATTGAGTTGAATTGCCAACATTGATTCAACACTCGGATCTTCTCTGAGCGGTCCAATCCTATTTTCCCCTTATAGATAATTGAGACTGTAAAAGAGTCGGACTATGACCCTGTCGGGCCATATAGAGGTCGGACTTGACAAAGTCGCATGTACCGTATATCATTACTAACCATTATAACTAACAAGGATGGTAAATATATGAATTTTACAAATTCATGATCAACGTTAAATTAATATAAATTCAATACGAATTTGCCAAAGTACGAATTTTAAGAGCATGCGCAGTAGGACATCCGGAAAATATTCAAAAAGACAGCAAACCAGTCACTGGTAAGTTTTGAGAATTTTAAAAATTTTATATATACAGCTGTGGTTAAGTTTTGAAATTTAAAACTCGATTTGTTATCTATCTTAATGATCGTCAATATGGATGATTTTGAATTCCAACTGACGCCAATTTCAATCTAATTATTTTAAAGAATGGATGAAGGGCACATTGAAGACATTAGGCTTTTTAATTGATCTTTTGAGAGTATTACAATTTTGGGTATGCTAATTGTTAGGATTTATAGCTAACTAACTTCAAGGATATAGGTCAAGGATTCTGAGATTCTGAAAAAAGGGGATGTGTGTGATCACTTGAACATGTTGAAAGGGGAAGTCTACATCTCCACTTAGGGCTTTTGGGCAGATTTTACCACACACGGAGTCCCCGTTTACATGCCATTTTCACGTCTGTAAGATCTTAAGGAACCCTGAATTTTTCTTTTCAGATGCTTATGGATCCGTCATTGTAAAGCTTTTTGGAGGAGGGGTGTGTGTGTAAGGAAATCCCGACTTTTTAGCATATCTGTTTTCTTGTTGTTGTTTTTTTAATATGATGAGTAAGTTATAGGTTTTAAAGTAATATCCCTCTTTTTGTTTGTCTTGAATTTAAGTTTGGCTTTCAGTTGTAAATAAAAATGGTTTTTAACGAAATGTATAAAACTGCTGCACAAGTTTGTGTTGAGAAATAAATGCGAAAGACATAGTTTGATGGAACGCAAACTTTTTATATTTTCCTTTAGTTTCCTGTTCCACTTTCAATTTACTGCATTTTATTTTGTGTTCTTTGAACAGTAAGCTTGGCTCATAAGGAGATGAAACAGATTTGCAGAAATAGATTTAATTTCACAGCCAAACAATTATATAGAACCACATTTTAAATGAAAGACATTCCAGCACCTCACAGCCTCCAGCAAATTTGGAGCGTCTGATGAATGTTGACACATGGAAATAAAATGGTACATTATTAACTATATTCAGTACAATGGAATTATTTTGGTCGGACTAATATGTGTGAGCTGCCGCTGAATACAGTAATATATCTTGCAAAGATAGTATGCATTGATCGAATATATTAAAAATAGCCATTGGCATTATATGCCGATTGAAAGAATAATGATCATTCAGTAGCACAAGAGAATAGAGCAATACAGGAATGTGTATCCGATTGTGTTTCAATCAAATCAATGGCAGATGTAGAAGGCGCAGGGGCTGATCCAGCCATTTTTGAAAGGGGGGTTCCAGGCTTGTGTCCCTCTAACCCCCCCCCCCCCCCTTACACACTCTCAAACAAAGATGCACACACGCGTATGGAAAGATTTAAGGTTGTGGTAAATAATAACTTTATTTACGTCCTTTTTTTCTTTGAGAAGGTATATACCCCCACCAGTCCGAATTAAAAAAAAACACGTTTCAAAAACAACCGAAGCCTTGAAATTTAATGGATCTGCAGTATTTCTGAAGAGTACAAAGAATTCTTGTTAGAATTTGAAAACCTTTTTGGGGATGGGGTGCGGGTGGGGTTTAAAACAAAGCATTACATGTTACTTCCTTCAAAAGATATAAGAAAACGGTACATATATAGCCGACACGGCCAAAGAGATAGCGGAAATATCAAATTAAATCTCACAGGTTACATATATCATATATAAGATATATAAAAATAAGTCTACTAGACTATTTTCTACGATTCTCTCATAAAAAAGTAATAGTGAAGGTGAATGGAGGAAATTAAATGTGTGAGAATCTATCTATTCAATACATAAGTTAGACGCACAAATAATATATTTATTCTCGGTAAGCGTTTTATCCTTTCTCTCTCTCTCTCTCACCACTTGGCAAAAAATAAAAGGGGGGGGGGTTCCAACCCCCGGAACCCCCCCTCTGGATCCGCCAATGAGGCGGGAGGGGGGCTTTTTGTTTTCAAATTATACAAAATGATTTAATATTTTTTTGGTGTGTTTGTGCGCCCCTCCTTCGACCTCACCCCCCCTTTAGAAGATTCCTGGATCCGCCAGTTATATAGAATATAATTTATCACCAATTAAATCAGGGCCTATCCGGCGATGTGTTGTTGCGTAAACATGATGTGCATTATTATTATTAACAATTAATAATAAACTGACTCGGCTGTCTCCGTAAGCTCCGACGAGCTTTGTGACGTCGTATGACGTCACAGCTAGTCGAGATATCTCGTGCGGCTTGACGTTCGAAGTGGCTGATCTCAAGTGATGGTACAACTGCGCTCGCCCCAACGGTCACACCGTAAAACATATTAAATTTATAATATGACATTGAATTATTATAGTTAAAATTTTGACGTTAATTTGCATTTAGAGACAACTGCTTAGAAGAAGAATAAAAAAATTACCTTTAAACCAAAGGTTCTAGCCTCTTCGCACACTTTGTTGTCTAATGGTGAGTACATGTTATTTTCTACAAGTACAAGCACATTTTCTATCAGCAGTGCCAATATTTGTTAACGTGCCTTTGATTGTTTTACATAGAAAACCTATCTTTGATTGTCAAATATAGTTTTAAAAGTGAAAAATAGTTAGTTAAAAAGTTATCGATACAATATAATGAAAAACGAACCCACACAGGGATTTAAAATTAAAATTTAAACCTCACTTGTAAAGTTGCACTGCACTTCTTTAATACTGGAACTCTTCAATAATGAAGATAGAAAAACTGGGGGATAGGCTAAAATGAGGTGCAACTGAGAAGAGAATTAGGCCTACTTCTGAAAGAATGATTTTTAGGCAATTGTTATCATTTATTGGAAAAGGTATAGAATATTATGGTTTTTATAAAGCTATGTTTGTGTTATTATACTAGTAGTTTGATTATGGAGTACTTGGTGAGTAATTTGTGTTTCGCCTTGTAGTCGTTCAAACGAAATGATGTATGGAAACCTGTAACAGCTATTAGATTCTCCAAAACATTTCCCCTTCTTTTTTCGTTCCTTCATTTCAGTTGAAACATGGCTGAAATTTGCCGACTCAGCGTTAAACAATATACAATCAATCAATCATTCAATCAATCAATCCTTCCTTCATTTCTTTTTTTCATTGCTCACGAGATGACTTTCTCCTGCAATACCAAATCTGTTTTGGATAGGAGGAAATGCAGTTCATACTAGCGGATTAAGAGGGGGTCCACCCGGTCCAGTCCCCATTTTATGTCCAAAATATACATTAGATGTAATAAATCTTTTTTAGTACATATATATGTGTCCGTGCCCCCCCCCCCCCCCCCCCCTCGCCCCGAACCTAAAAGTGATCGCCCCTTTCAAGAAGATTCTTGGATCCGCCACTGATATACAATGTACCTGGGTTGGGAATCTCGGAACTCGTATTTCACTATCCAGGTCAGCTTAACCCACTGAGGTATCCAGCTGATATCCACGGTCCAAACTTTAAAACTAAGATAAAGAATTTCAGGAAATAAAATTACACGTGGAAGTATGCGATGAAAAGTGGTCACATAAACTGTTATCAATTCATTAAAGATTCAATAATTAGAGAAAGTCAAGCTTAATGTCATATGATTTCTATGTTGTGTGTCATCGAGCTGATGACATTATTTATTGAACGCCCCTCGTACGTTACGCTACAACTATTGCACGCCAAATTCACAAAAATGAGCTGAACATAGTTTCACAGTCAGTTTTACAGATGAAAACTAAAGTTAACGAATTGTTAACTATAGTTCATGGTTTGTAAACTATGGTTTACAGTAGATAAACCTAGTTTATCAGCTGTGAAACTGTATTTAGCTCATTTTTGTGAATTTGGCGTGCCATATACAACTCCAATCATTTTTCGTAAGGAAAAGGTAGTCCCAGAGAATTGACACTGTATTGAATTTGGGGAAAGATTAGAAAATTGTGTATGGTGACATATACAATAAATCTCATTGTGTCATTTTCATAAAGTAGGAAATATTTCATAGTCATATATAAACACTAAACACTTAAATATTCATAAAGATCGCCTTTTCCTACAACTTTTCGCACCAAAAAGCAGCAAAAGTACATATAACGTTAATATTCTATTTATATATTTTTTTTAAATGAAAATATAATCCGAGTTAACAGAAAAAAAATTCTGAAATAAAAAAGTATCGCTTATTTTGGAACATATTGTACTCGCTGCTATGTTTCACTTCTTAAAAGAATTAAAAACCTATGTAGCTACCTGTAGCAAGTACCTGGGTATGCTACTTTTTATAGTCTTTATTTTAAAAAGAAAGGAAGAGAAGAGAGGATATGACACTCTATCGTGTATGGGTCGTGACTCAAGAAGTCTTGATTAAAATGGCACAAACTTGAGTGTATTGTGGCCAATTACATGTACCTGGCTAGGGGTAGTTAAAATCTTGACAAAAGGTTTTTTATCAAAGGTCAAAGCACAGGATTTCGCGTACCTATCAATTTTACCGAATTTTTCAGTAAATTAAAAAAAAAAACGTATAATACGTGTACCTATAATCATAACAATTAAAGTAGGCGAACTCCTGTGTTCAAAGTCACTATGCTAAGAGGAACAAGTCTTCAAACAGATAGCTCTGGTAAACAGAACTGCCTAAGTTTAAATGAAATTTTTCAGTAAATTAAAAAAAAACGTATAATACGTGTACCTATAATCATAACAATTAAAGTAGGCGAACTCCTGTGTTCAAAGTCACTATGCTAAGAGGAACAAGTCTTCAAACAGATAGCTCTGGTAAACAGAACTGCCTAAGTTTAAATGACCATGTCAGGTTATGATTTAATGTCATATTCTGAATGACGACGAGAAAATGAAATCGTATATATCCGGGTCAAAACCTTGAAGTTCATTGTAGTTATTGAAGACAAAAACGATGTTACATGTATATGACCTAACTCAAAATTTCTTAAAAGTATTAAATTTCATGTCGACAAGGTTTTTCAAAGATAATCAGGAAATATTAAATGCAAAATGAAAAACATCTTTTTTCCATGCAGTGAAAAACAATTTTCCTTCCTATTTTATCGCTTTTAAATTCATGTAAGAATATGCAATTATTATTATCTTTTTTTATAGTAATTGCCTGTGTTTTGATTCTCAAAATGGATTAAAATTTCCAACTAAAGGATACTATATGTCGCATTATAAAACAATGCATTTAAATGACCACTTCATTTGAACTATGGATTTATGTAGGTCAGTGTATTGGGACGGGTCTTTATATTGAACTTTCAAACTTCATGCCAAATGTTTAATCCATTTCATGAGCAGATTATCAGGTTCAAATGTTTATATAAATTTACGTTTGCTATAAACTTTGCATGTGCTATAGCATTAATAAGATTTTAAAATTTTGAATTTGCCCCGTTTTAAATTCACCGAAAGGGTAGGGTGAATTGGTCGAAAATAAAACGGGGGTGAAAGTTTCCCTTATACAGGTCTTTACTATAAACAGAATATTTAAAGAGACAACAAATATTTTGAATTTTTAAAAAAAATCATTTTTAAACGAGGGAAAATATATTTATGAATTAAATTTTCAAATAAGAATTAAAATAAAACAGTCAAGAAAACAATTGATGTTGAGTCATATATTTTTCCAGGAAAAATCTAAAATGCAATAATCAAAATTTGAAAGAAACGTCCTGGCGAAAAAATGGTTTTTATACTTCACCAAACCTTTTGTCGAGTGACGTATATAAGATAACGAAATGTATCTAAATATATCAGTTGTATTGGATGTATCGTGATGGTTACTTAAATTCATTAAGATAACAATATATTATCTACTAAATATTTTTTATTTTATTAATTTCAATCGAAAGAATGAAAATCGACTGTCCCTTTTATAAACCCATTGTTGGTTAATCTTCTTATGTGCATTATTGGAAAGTAACAATTGTATAAATGTTTTATCAGGCGCGTATTAATTCCGTAGGTTTGAAATATAGGGCACTGGTGAAATTCGCGTCACATTACACAGTTGGGTCGTTTATGGTGTCCTAAGGTCCATCATTTCTGGGGAGACTTTTTAACAGTGTCCATCTGAAGAGGAAATTTAGGATTGTCCGGAGAACGACAGCAGACGACAGTCACCATGGAAAAACGCGGGGCGCCTCGTTTTCAAGTTCTCGTTTTCTTCCTCACCATTTCCTCATCATTTGGTTTTTACCTCATCACAGATTGTAAGTAATTAAAATTATTTTTTTTCATTCTATATTATTTTACCTTTTTAAATGTTGGAACCTTTACTTGACATTAATTTTATTTATCCATTTATTTATTTATATATATGTATTTTCGAAGCAACTAAAAAATACATGTATTATTAAGTACACATAGAATTTTTACAATTTTTTTTTCTGTAATATTATAGTTTGTGGCTTTGACCTTGTGCGCTGTATTGACAAGTGATTATATAAAATAGGTATTCTAAAATCCATTGAATTCACGGTATAATGTTATAAATTAATTTGTATGCAGTATCAATAATACAATGTTCGTGTACCTCATTGTTGCTACAACTTTTAAAATTGTATAGTTAGGATACATTTTATGAACATGGTGCTTGATGTATAAATATTATTAATAAATCTATAATTTTGTTTGCAATGTAGCTATGTAATATCACCATAGGACTCTTATGACTTCAGCAGTCTAAGCAAAAGTATCTTATTTGTTAAAAATAATGCTGCTGAATTTTGTTCATCTCATTTGAAAAAAATAATAACCAGAACCCATCAAATTTAAATTGTGCCAATTCATTAAAAATTTTCTGCCTTAGAGGAGAACACTCCCATCCCCTAAATCTACCCCCTACCTTTCCAGAAACCACAGTTTTGCCTTGAGATATTGAAAAAAAAAAACCGCCTCGATCTAGCTTTTCCTCTGACGATATAGCCCCCCCCCCCAATCCCCATATGCATGCATCCCCTTAATTTAAAATCCATGATCCTCGATCACTATTAAACGGTATGAATTCTCTAAAATTAGTGAATTTAATTTCGTTGCCGTGCCTCTAAATTTTATGGCAAATGAATTGACTATGCTTTGTATATGATATTGTAAAAGCCTAAGAATTTATTTTCCATTTCCTAAATTTAATTTTTTTAATCAATTTGCGTCCGATAATAAGTATAATAAGTACTTCGTAATTGTTTGAAATAAATACACTTTAAATTTGGAAAAGAAATGTCAATATTTTTGTTCAAGACTCGTAATGCAATGAAATGTTAAGTTTTTCACAAATCTAATTAAATTCAACATCCAGTGCATAAGAGAAAGGTCTATTTAAATTTTAGGTCTGTACTCTAATTCGTTACAATAAGATTATGTTGAATCACCAGCCTTTATGATAAGTATAAATTCAAACAGGATAAATCTCCTTAAGAGAAATAACAGACAAGATCAACTTCGATAAATTCAAATAATGATTCAGTTATAAAACACGTACTTTATTCCGCTCAGAGTTCAACGGCACGCCAAATTCAAATATTTTCATACGGTATTACATTCGACTTTACTGGTAATATATTTTTTATGTGAGCCAGTCAAATATGTCAAGACATTATTAAAAATAATTGAAAATTTATACATCTACCATCCTTATACGGTCAAGTTAAATAAAATTTATTTTAAACCACAATGATCGGTTTTAATTCAGAGAATTTTGAACTCGGACATGTATAACGAAACAGGGTCGATACGTTTTAATGTCCTTTTGTGCATAGAACTCAAGAAAATTTGTAATACTTGTATTATATATCAAACTTGAACTACTTCATGTTTCTTAAATCTTTTTTCTCTATTAGGCTGCAAGTTAGAATTTCTATAGCAATCGTTTTATACTTAGGTCTTTCAGCCCAACTATGTATACATTTAGTTACAAATAATGTTTATTTGTAATTTCGCGAAACTATCAAGTACGCGAAGTTATGCTAATTTCATATAACGGTTCAAATACATGTTTAATGCAAAGCAGTATTATAATTGGAGTGACATAAAAAAATAACAAACTTCAAAATAAACCTTTTACAATGTAATTGACACAACAAATCGTCTAATAAATCTAACAAATAAATAAAAATATTATTCATTACAGATTACATGGACCCTGATTTGTCAAGTTCCTTAGGGGGTGTCTGCAATAAGAGGGTGGAGGATGCGTGTGCCTTTTTAAACAGTCATTTGGATCCCTTTGGTCTCGTAGACTATGGCGGAAACATTGACTGTACCATGGTTTTTGATGCTGGTAAAATGGCGGGAGCCAAATTCAAATTTGATTGGCTATACTTCAATTTGGAAGGAGGGGATTGTTCAAAGGACTACTTAGCTATCTATGATGCTGATATGTCGGCCATTGCGCCATCAAACCTTGTAGGAAAATTCTGTGGACTTCATGGCGTCAGCTTCAATGGAACTCCAACAGACCGCTACATGACTTTCGTTTTTCACACCGACGGATCTGGTGCCAAAAGTGGTTTCAGACTAAAAGCGACTCGTTACGAACCATGTGAGTAATTATACTCAAACGATGCCATGTTTATATTTCATTTTCAAATTTTTTCCCCGAAATAATTTGCATGTGCAAAGCAGGGTTTCGCTCATGAACATCTACATGGATTTTTATCAAGTCATCATATAAAAAGTGGACAAAAAGGTGTTTAGTCTACCTCGGTCGTTTTTTTTTTACTAACTTTTTTTAAAATACCTGGTATGTAAAGTTACAAATGGCATTATATATTATGTTGTTCTCTCATATTTAGCCCCGTGTCAGTCCGAGGAGTTTTTCTGTAACGACACCATTGCTAACAATATTTGTATCGACGAACGTCTCACTTGTGACGGAACACAGCACTGCAGCGACAATTCAGACGAACTCAACTGCTCATGTAAGTACCGGTATATAGCGCTTATATGAATTTTAACAGTACGAAAACGTTTTTTTTTTTTTTTTTTTACAAATCTTGAGAAAAATTTTCAAGCAATTTTTGTAGTTATTGATGTTATAACTATTTTTTCTTGACAGTTATGGATGAGTTGCTGGGATCGTTCTTTGCCCTGGGGTTAGGGGGTATGATTATGTGTGGGGTGGCCTGTATTGCGGGCTGTGTGGGGTTATGGACAGTAGTAGGTGCCCTTACATGCTGCAAAAAATGCTGTATCAAATGCTGCTGTTGTTGGCCATGCTGCAAGAAGTGTAAAGGTTTGTGTTTCTTTCATTTATTTTAATGAAAAATAATTATTTAAAACTACAGCAAAGTCTGTGTTAAACAAACCTAGACTCTAACGAGTTTGAAACCAAGAACTCTCATTTTACTTACAAAAACTTCTCTAAAAATTAAAAAAAAACTGTGAGATAAAAATTCATTTTGAGAGAATGAAATAGCTTCATGAAAACCAAATTAAATTAACAAAACTTTGCCTAAAACTTTTGAAACAATTAAACGTGCCTTTGGTCAATAGGTGGAAACTCCAAAGTAGAACCTAACACAGAAATGGACGAATATGACCCTGAAATGTCCCCACCCCCCACGTACCGGGAGGGGACCAAGCTTGAGGAGGATATAGAATGGGACGATGTAGAAGAAGACATGAACAAAGACGAGGATAACTCTGCTGGAATAGGGAAAGGCGCCAACTCAAACCTAGCTGACGTGGAATAATAGTAACATGTGTATAGATCTGCAGTCTACAAATCAAAAAAATGAAAATTGACTTGAAATTATTTCAATGTACTCAGAGATGCATTTTATTTTTATAATTATTACATTTTTTTTCTAGACATCGTTAAGTTTTTTTTTCATGAAATTCATGAATAGCACTTATTTTTTCTATATTTGCGTCACCATGCATCCACAGCTTAATCATTTCAATCAAATTAGTTTTTTATGCAACTTTTGGAGTGTTGACCGCCCCAAAATTTGAGCCATCTTGTGAGAATGTTATGTGAAGAGCTTACAATATACTGAGTACTCATCTTGAAATATACTTCAGAATTACTTATAGATATGAAATATACAATTTATCGACCTGTTTCCATTCAAGACTTGGGGAAAGGTGAAAATTTACAGTGTTTATTTTATTTTTTATGTAATCACCTGTAAATTTTCTAGATGAGGTACATGTATCAAAATCATCTCATAGAAATGATTTTAAAATTATGAAACACACATCTACGCCAATAACATGTTACTTACCGAGTTGCATTTGAAAAATGAACTCGCTATAATTTTGTTATTGAACAAAAAGAAAATTGTTTTCATTATGTTGATGATCACAGTGATCTATGCTTTTCTGAAATTTCATGTTGTTGGTTATGGGATTATATCTTTGTTATATATTCTTTCCCTACACTTATTTATTTATATTTTTAGATATTTATTTTGTAACATGTAGTTCTCAATCATTGGTGCCAAAACTGTTTTATTTCTTTTCGTGAAAATAAAATCACATTTACTTACACAGTTAAAATATTGTTTTTGATATATCAAATATATGAATCCACTTAATATTTGATATCTAGAAATAGTGGGGTTTTTTTTCAAATCTTTACTGAAAATGAATTTCTTGAGGATTTTTGTTTGGAGCACTTGGTCAGCCCATGGACACCTGACAGCATAAACAAACTAATTTTTTTTAAATATTCATTACACAAGAAATACATGTATAAAATAATTTTTAACACAGACTTTCATGATTTTATTGTTTTGAAAGTGAAATTAAAATCCGCATTTATGGGTACAAAAGTCAGGGATATATTTATGGTCTCTATATTTTCTATCAGACTTTTCCCTTTATTCATCAGGAGATGAACACCCTGTTTACTATAGAAGTCCCATTCCACTTTTTCACCCACAATTACTTTTTCTCTTGGTCCCAAAGAAATAGTAAGTTCATCTGTAAACTGGTATTCTGCCCACAACACAATCCCATTGCACTTCCCACGTCTGTAAACGAATCACAGAGCATTAGTCACGGAAAAACGGTGCCAAGACACTTTGCTGAGAAAACTGACAAAAACTTGTTACGAACAAAGACACAGACAGACACATGAAGGTTAAACAGTTTACCCCATTCTCCTTCGGAGTACAGTGAAATCACAAATTTTCTAGGGGGTTTAATTTTCGTTGTTTTCGAGGTATGAATAGACCCACGAATTAATGTCCTCCACGAAATATAAAATGTTACTTTCTTAACTACTAAGCAATTTCTCATCCATGAATTCAAATCCCCACAAACCAAGAGTTTTTCCTGACAAACCACGAAAATTTGACCCCAAGAAAATAAGTGATTTTACTGTATTAAGGAACATGCTATAAATAATCTTACTGTGAAGTATCCAGTTTGATAGAGATGTCAGAGTACTGGGATTTGTAGGTCATCGTTGATACTTCACTGAATCTGAATGACTGAACCGTGACAGGGTCACTACAAGCCGTACAGGGGTACTCCCACAGGGGCTGGGGTTCTATGTCAGTGTCCGAGACCTCGGCAGAGGCCTAAATAAAGGGAAAACATCAAACCATCAAATAAAGAAGAGTTTGTTTATTTTCATTGTTGATGTGCAGTGTTGGGGGAAAAAATTACATGTTAGACACACAGTAATGTATTTTGCTCAGTGTCAATTGTGTCTGAGATACAGTTTTAAACCCAGTGAATTTAAATGAAAAATATAAATATTAGGTACAATGTACTTGGTATGACTTTTGTTACTCATAAAATAAAAACATGTTTTTTTCTTTTGATTTAAAAAAAATTACTAAACTATATATTTCAGGTGCAGCAATAAATAATTAAGATATTGCATATGTGAAAATTTAAGCCAGATGCAAATTTAACAATTTATCCCCCAACAATTGGAATATATTTTTATCAAGAAATAATTTTAATGATTTTAATGATGTCAAGAAACATGGCAAATCAATATCTAGCTAAAACTTCGCTTTTACAGCATGTGAACAACACGATGAATAACCATCTGACGAGAGCTTAGAAATTCATTGTATAGCATTAAAGTTAAATTACCTCAACCATTTCATCAAAAAGCTGTATGTTGAATCCCTCACACAGTCCCACAGGTGATCTAATCTTCCACAGATCTTGGAAACAGACAGCCATTGCTTTAATTGTCAGTTGCCGAGGTAATTCCAGTGCTTTAACAGACTGGAATTTGGAGAGTTGCTTAGCAGCATACCAGAAATGAACGTGATGCCATGGCAACACAGCTGATTGGAAATATGGGTCTCCTACCACTAAATCAATCTAGGAAAAAGTTACATTTACCATAAAATTATAGGTATACACTAAAACTCAACTTTTGCATTAAAGCACAATTAATACAATGTAATTAAAAATTTTATTCCTTCTTCTCCAAATCTTACGATTTAATTCGCACATTTTTTTTATTTAATAGTGAATTAAGTCTTCAGAATTTACTTTCTTAAGACAACCATTCCTTTATTTTAATTAATATCTGTTCAAATGCATAAAATGAGATTTCAAATATAACATCAAATAACATTTCAAATGTAACACCAAACCCTAAATTTACAATTATTGTAAGCATCATTCCAACAATGACGATCCCCACCTTGCAATCTTCTAGATCCTCCCCTGTAATTTCCTCAGGCTCTTTACTTAGAACTGTGACCCTGTCTTCAAGGCCGTTATGCTTTATAAACTGCTGCAGGATCCTTCTTGTTAGACTGTTTGTCTTCAAAGCGAACACCTTCAAGAATTAATTTATCAAATATTAAAAATAAAATTCACAGCTGACATTCATTCTATAAATATTTATACATGTAACAGATTACTTGTATCTTTCCAAACAAGAGGAGTTGAAGGACCATAACTCACTTTTTTGGCCCCAAGTCTAGCTGCTATCAATGGTAGAAGGCTGCCGTCAGATATAGTCATGATAACTGAGTCTGTTGTTACATTCTAAAAAAAATGTATAAACTGAAATGAGCTACAGTTTAAAGTTCTCCATTTGAAAAATAATGTTTTATTGGAGCGATTACTGAATGGCAATACAGTAAGACTTGGTTATAACGAAGTCCCAGGGACTTATGAAATTACTTTGCTATATCCTATTCCATAATTCATTATATTCATACATGTATAAGGAATTCTTTAAGTTTGTATAGCTGGGGATCCAAGATAATTTCCCTATATCTGTGAATTTGAAATATCCATGTTTGTACTAAACATGTTTAACTGTACCTTGTCTCTGAATATTCTAGATTTCCAAAATACTGATGCTGTTGTTATTTATTTGTTGGTTTTTGATGATGTTTTGATTTTTTAATAGATATAAATGTAAATCAAACATGGAATATACCTTTTTTAAGAGATTGTAGTAGATATCTCGCCGATGAGGATCATTCAACATTCCTATCTGTGACCTGCTATAGGTGACATGCATTCCACAGGTACATGCTGGTCCCATATTTAAATTGCTGTTTCTATTTTTTTTGAGACATTAATTAGTAAACCATATTTACCCATAGATTTATCGTAAATTGTAAAATATATTTTAAAAAGATTTTTTTAATTCTTTATTTTTATCATAAACTGAACAGCTAGTGCAGGAACCAATTTTAATGCATGCTGAACAGCAAACACTGATGTTCTATCAACACTTAATTTTTTTTTTTTTCTATAATGTGGAACAATTTTTCAAAAAACTAATTAATGTACATATACATTCTAGGTACTAACAAATATGCTTCCAAATGTAAGCAATATAATATTTGTTATATCTATATTTTTGAATTGTGATACATATGCGTGTTTTCAAAATAGAGGACATATTGATATTGAAAACTTGTAACATATTATGATTCCTGAGGATTCTTTTCCTTTAATCAAGTAGCATGAAAATAAAATCATAGTTATAACTAATACATTTCTGAAGAATATTACTTGTAAGGTACCTGCCTGTTGTTAGACTGCACATTAAACCACAAACTATATTCATCATGGTTGCTTATGACCTTCACATTTTCACCTTTCTGCACTGAAAGAGGCTGATTTGGGTAGAAGATGGCCTGCATCCAATGGTCCCGCCACTGAGTAAAAATATAAACATAAACCAAATTGATACAATTCTTGATAATAATGACTCACTTTATTAAACCATACATAATGATACATGTACCACCTTAATTTCATGTACCCTCGATTTCAACATTTAGTTTAACAGTCTGCTTATGACAGTAAACATATCATCGTGAATTGCTTGTATCGTTCATAAGGATTGAAACTGTTGATAAAATATTTATTTTCAAATCAGAATATATTATTTACATTTTCTAATTAAAGACCAAGACAAATGAAATACTTATTTAAAATTCCTTTCCTTACATGTAATTTTTTTCAGTAAGAGAATGGTAAAATATTGTTTTCATGAACAAGAGAACAAAATGGCGCAAAACTCAGAAAGAGGATGTAATGTCATAATCAGTTTTACTTGTGACATAATGAGTTAAAGGTAGGCCCAAAATAGGCCTATGGCACTCAACATAGCATTTGAAAATAGGCCCAAAATAGGCCTGCAGCACAAAGAATGTTAAATCAAATATTGCCTGCCTGTAATTCTTCAGGCCTTGGATGGGCCCAACCAGGAGCACAGCTCAAGTTGATTTTGTTCTTAGTGTCCATTTCTAGATCCCACCACATAAAGACTCCATCTGTCTGTCCATCACACAAGGCCTCAAATGTCTTTTCAGACTGGTTTTCAAATTTAAGGGGAGAGTTTCCACTAAAATCAAATCTAAGAAGAAATTCGATAAAAAGAATTACAAGTACCTGGTAGAATTCTGTGTTGCATTTTGAATATTTTTTTTAGGAGAATGATGTGGAAATTTGAAAGCTTTATTTTGAAAAAGGGAGACAAGTCAAATAAGATTCCTTTTTAAAGTTCAAACAATATCTTGTACTATAATAAAAAGAGGCTATCATCCTTTTACCATAACTGCTGTTTTTAACTTAATAAATAATTTAGTTATGTTTTCAATTAGATTAATAAATAATTTCTCTATACCTAAAAACCTTCAAAGGTGAAGAAAGGACTTGAAAGAGGGATTGTGGGAGTTCATGAAGTTGAAGGTCATGTAGAGCAGGTGCTCCTCCACAGCTGGTCATCTCTGGAGGGGGCACAATGTCCTCACAACCTGATATCTTTACGGGTCTAATGTCCCTCCATCTCCGGATAAAATCTGAGCTGACCACCTGCACATACATGTTGGCGGCAGTTGGGACAACTATACAGTTCTTCTGCAAAAAAAATATGTGAACATTGTACATGCATTTGCCTCCAGTTCTTATAGAGTTCTTGTGCTTTATCAAGCATAAATTTCTTGTGTTTTAAAAATACATTTACTGAATTTCCAAATTGAATGAACAAGACATCTCTATGCCTCCCACCTTCAGAAGTTCTTTGTGTGCATGAGTAAATGTATTAATCGCTCCTTCTCCAATTAGCTCAGTATCAAATACTTCTGTTACCAGTATATTTGCTCTCTCTGGCATGTCTCCATCTAAAAAACACTAGTTTTTAGTGCAATCTTTAAATATTTCTGCACTTAATCATGTTTATTTTCACTATGTTCCTTAAATAAAAATAATTTTGAGGAAACTTCAAATTGTGCATGTATCCTTCACATTGCTAACTTAGTTTTCCCTCCTTTGTTAAAGATTTGATGTATAATAAGAAATGTACATAAATAAGTAAAGGTTCTTTAATGTACCTAAATCAACTGTGACATCTGTTGATCGCTTTGGAATTAACCTGATCTTATTTTCAAATCCATTCTGCTGGATGATCTTTTTTGCACATTTTGCCATGGGTTCAAATGCCTAGGGAAAAATTTCAACATTTTAAGCACTGTGATTTTACAATAAAAAGGCTTGAGTTAATGAAAACCACTTGTTTCAATGGCAGTACCTCACAGGCGGTCACAGAGTCAGCTCCAAGCTTAGCAGCCATCATGGAGAGGAGACCAGTACCAGTCCCAATATCTAGTACATGGACTGGTTCTCCAAGCTGTCTCTTTATTTGGATAGCCTCCTCTAATGCAGTATAGTATTTTTTGTTCTAAAAAACAGAATAATATACAGATTCCGTTGATCATCATTACATGTGTAAATCAGAAGTTCAAGAAAAATGGATAACTTAGTTAAGTTTCCTAAGTTAGACTTTAGTTTCCTAGTTAGAATCCTAAAAATCTCTATACCCTCCTCCCTTCTTCTCCCAATTTTAATTAAAGACTTATAACCCATCTCTTCTACATCTTTTTCCAGCATTGTATCATTCAGGAAATTTTGTGAAGCCCTATTTTAACCAAATTTTAAAATTAGTTTATTTTTTAAGATATTAAGTTCAACATGTAAAGAGTATACATACCCTTTCTGTATCGTGGAGCATGTCAGCATATCCAGACCTAATTTAAAATATATATATTGATCTATTTATATTTTTATCGTCTGGATTCGGTTGCACGAACGATAGTTAAATTTAACTAGCCATTAACTTTGCGTTAACACCACATTAAAATTAATAGCAAGTTAAATCGGTTGCACGAAAGTAAACTATCAGTTAAAACTTAGTTAATTTTGTGATTAAACTTACAGATTTAACTTAGGTTACATAGGTACATTAAATACACATTAAATAAAAATTGTGGAATTGTTATCATTTCAAAACTTGTTTGCGGTGAAGAACGAACTTATACATAGATAATATAAAAGTATGACATGAGCATAACACACATTTGATCCTGATTTCAATTTAGCACGATTGCATTATTAGGACTGTGTCAATATATGATATGTATATGTACATGTAAGTTGATAAAAACGTTTATTCTAAAAACCCCATGCACAAAAAAATGAAGAAGGGGGAGGGTGCATGATCCGCCTTTTTAGAGAGTTATTTATTAATTTTTATTTATTATTTTAAGTTTCAAATTCAACACCTCCTGTTAGAATTAAATACAGAAAAAACTACATGTACAGGTATTCGTTGTAACTGTATTGTTTATAGTGCGTGTAAATTGATATTTCAATGTTAAATTCAATTAGTCAGAAGAAACTACTTTTAATAATATATTAAGCAATATCTGATAAAAGTATAGATAGAATGTTCTATCGTTAAAATGACATTGTCCTACGGACCCGGTTTAACGATAGAATTCGTTCCGTGTATTCGTAATGTAGCAAAAAAAAACACGGGCGATAACTCGCATAGTGCATTTACTAGGAACAATCTAGAGAGTTCCGAATGTAAACATGGCAGGATTTGAATCGAGAGAAAAACGTTGAGAAAATTAATTGGATTTTCTTATTTATATGGATTATTTTTTTGGGATAAAAGGCATAAGCAATCTCAAAAAGGTTTGTTTTGATTATTTGGATAGTTATTTCCAGTGCAAATCATTTTATATTCTTCAAAAATCGTTTCGGAGCGGATCCCCTCCGATTTGCTACATTGGAAGTATATGGGACGTATTCTAACTGTGGTGAGGACTTGTACCGAGACACACTTAGATTATTCTAACTAATAAAAGTATAACATATACAAAGTAAATTTTCCTTAGCAAATTCACATTTACAAATTGACATCATTTTAATTATGACGTCAGTAATCTTTCACATAGGTAAGGGAAGTGCACGCGTCGAACGATTTTAACAGAGAGTTAACTATAAGACATCAATTAAATCTGAGTTAACTAATTTTAAACTTTAATTGACTTTCGAACAACAGCAATTTAACAGACAGTTATGTAACTTATCGTTGAAAATTTAACAGCTGGTTACGGCATTAACTTGAAGTTAATTTAACTATCGTTCGTGCAACCGATAGACCCTTTCACGATAACTGCTTTACTGCTCTTTTGCAGGGCAAAATGATAATACTTCGGTGAAATATGACGTAAAAATAATTGTTTAAAATACGTCATTTTATTGTCTACCGACAAAAAACCCGCCAAACGTTATTAATTTGCCCTGCAGAAGAGTAGTACCGCAGTTACCGTGAAGGGGTTATTTCTATAAATTATATATTTTTTTAAAATGAAATCGAATAGTTAAGATGTTATTATAAAAATATGTTCTTCATCGTGATAAATGCCGAAAATTCTTACCTTGCAATTTCTTGGTGGTAATCATAATTGTCATCTTGTAATTTCCAATCCAGTTTGCCTGTGCAAGGGTTGACGATGGAGACTAAAGTGCTCATTTTCCTCTTTATATTGCTACCAGGCGTAAATAAAAATTTTAATCGGTGACGAAAGAACATACGTTATCACTCTTTATGGGTAATTTACATGATAACTGCAATTAATCATAATAAATGCGGCTTTATCAGTTAATGCCGTCTTTTCATGTTGAACATGGGCGCAGCCATTATGAACCCTGACCTATGAAGTAATCATTAAAGCACAACTATACGAAACTGCTTAAAAGTGGATTAGTTGATTTGTATTGTTTTTTTTTCTTGCTAATTAATGTTCTAAAAATTATTATGTATATCTTCCATTATATTGATAATAAAATGGCATTTCTGTATAATTTAATCGATAAAAACTGTGAAATATCATGTCTGAATTTCTGTGAAATAATTAAGCCTTCCTTAGCATCTTTCTAGGGAGAGTTTCAAAGTTTGTTATTACAACAAAAGGATCTGCCGCAAGCCACGGGCGGATTCAGGACTTATTCCCTGAGATGGAGGGTGGGGGATGGATCAACTGTAACAAATGTCAACCTCAAAAGTGTGTTGCTTGTCAAAAAAAAATATCAATAGGTAAAGGTAAAATTAAAAA
>PRKT01000058.1:1646443-1686790 GCA_003671525.1 Saccostrea glomerata | reverse complement strand
ACGGACACATATATATGTACTAAAAAAGATTTATTACATCTAATGTATATTTTGGACATAAAATGGGGACTGGACCGGGTGGACCCCCTCTTAATCCGCTAGTATGAACTGCATTTCCTCCTATCCAAAACAGATTTGGTATTGCAGGAGAAAGTCATCTCGTGGGCAAGGAAAAAAAGAAATGAAGGAAGGATTGATTGATTGAATGATTGATTGATTGCATATTGTTTAACGCTGAGTCGGCAAATTTCAGCCATGTTTCAACTGAAATGAAGGAACGAAAAAGAAAGGGAAATGTTTTGGAGAACCTAATTGCTGTTACAGGTTTCCATACATCATTTCGTTTGAACGACTACAAGGCGAAACACAAATTACTCACCAAGTACTCCATAATCAAACTACTAGTATAATAACACAAACATAGCTTTACAAAAACCATAATAATCTATACCTTTTCCAATAAATGATAACAATTGCCTAAAAATCATTCTTTCAGAAGTAGGCCTAATTCTCTTCTCAGTTCAGTTGCACCTCATTTTAGCCTATCCCCCAGTTTTTCTATCTTCATTATTGAAGAGTTCCAGTATTAAAGAAGTGCAGTGCAACTTTACAAGTGAGGTTTAAATTTTAATTTTAAATCCCTGTGTGGGTTCGTTTTTCATTATATTGTATCTATAACTTTTTAACTAACTATTTTTCACTTTTAAAACTATATTTGACAATCAAAGATAGGTTTTCTATGTAAAACAATCAAAGGCACGTTAACAAATATTGGCACTGCTGATAGAAAATTTGCTTGTACTTGTAGAAAATAACATGTACTCACCATTAGACAACAAAGTGTGCGAAGAGGCTAGAACCTTTGGTTTAAAGGTAATTTTTTTATTCTTCTTCTAAGCAGTTGTCTCTAAATGCAAATTAACTTCAAAATTTTAACTACAATAATTCAATGTCATATTATAAATTTATAAAGATATTCAGCATGATGATTGAGGTTTTATTCTTTGCAGACAGTAAAGGAGGACTTTGTCAGTAACTTTTTAAAAGCAAACCTTCCAAGAAAACGGTTACGAAAAGGGGAAATAGAAAATCTAGAACACTTCAGACAGAATTTGGATAATAAACACCCCAAGAAAAAGCCACTGCCAGTGTCAAAGAAAAGGAGCCTTACATCTCGAGAACGACGAAAGTTGAAATTGTTTGACCTGCCAAAGGAAGGCCAGAAGTAGGAATTTGCATGAAGTTCATTCACTTTTTTGTCATTTAGGAGGATACTAATGAAAATTTGTTCCCGGATTAAAAAGTCTGTGCTTCTAGTATAAAGCAACAAATTTTAAGATAAAGGAATGATACATGTATATGTTAGTAATAGTGTCTGTCTTGTATTATTGCTAATTAAAATACTGAAGTCTAATACAATATATATTTTAAATCTTTGAAGATTTGAGACCTACCTTCCCATGCATGAACTGTGGAAAGATTACATGAGGCAAACGCTAGGACTTGCAGATAAAAACAAGTAAGAATGTGAACATGTACAGCAATGTTTTTGTATGAATTAAATATAAAGGATGGACATTACAGGACTTATTATTTGGACTTCACTATAGGAGAACAAATTTTACAACATTCATTTTTTATTCGTTTATTAACATACACATCTTCACATCACTTTTTCTCTTTTAATTTAATTACCAGATAAAGAAAGAAGTTAAAATGAGCAATTAAATGCATCTTTTTGTTTGGAGGAAGATGAGATGTGAAATCCTTCTCTTTAGTGGACAGGTAGCCACTAGATTTTAGTTTTACAACACCTGCATGCTTTATTTTTAATTTCTTTTTTCAGATCCTTTGATCAGCACAACTGTGAAAGCATATTAAAAGGAGACTTTCATGGCTGTTTTTTAACTGTATCAAAATCCTGTTGTCCATCTTACATTGGTGCTACTGGTATTGTTATTATGGAAACAAAGAATACCTTCAAAATTATTACAAAACAGAATCAAGTTAAATGTAAGTGCCCTTATTTTACAATAAAGTAATAAATGATTTTTTTAAAATACAGTTGAACTTCAGTATCTAAAACTTCAATATCTGCTGGAATAACTTGGATATGTCATAGTGATTTGATGTACCAACCATCTTTTCTTAATGTTTTGACTTCAATATATAGAATCCTTGCATATTTTGAAGCTTTTTCTCAGTCCCATTGAGTTCATGATAATAAAGTTTGACTGTATGTTTAGCATATTTCTAGCATTCTGTAACCTCAGTAAACTTGAGTTTTACCATTTGAAATGACTGGAATGTAATTTTCTTGTTTCATTATATTTTTAGGCATTCCAAAGAGAAACAGTGTTTTCATGTTTGAAATTGATGGACATTATATAACTCTGTACGGAAACAATTTCTGCTGTCACCCAGTGCTGAGATCAACACATAAATTTAAACCTAAAAAATATGTTGCAATATAAATAAATGTTATAAAAGCAAATTCAATTGTAATTTTATTATTCCCTTTTAATAGAATTGGAGGGGATAAAGCAGCACACTTTTGTGTGTCTGTGGGTTAGTTTGTCCGCAACAACGTCCCTCTCAAGAAATTTTTATTCATATGTAGACACCACCACTTGCCGATGGAGAGCTTCAAATTTTGTTGTATGCTCGGCACTCCAGGCCATTGAGCAATGAGGGATCTTTTTCGTGCCAGCACCTACTGTGACACAGGACGTCGATTTATACGGTCTCATCCAAAGGACCGGTCTCTACGCCCCACAGTAGGATTCAAACATAAGACATATGGATCAACTCCTTATTTTGTGACCCTGCAGTAGACACTCTAACCGCTGCACCATGCTGGCGACCTCGTGCATAACTAAAGTGACATAATTTGCATCAGGATTTCATTAATGTTGAATGCTGCCTTGTTCTATAGGTATACTCAGTTGTGAGGGCATGCTCTGCTTCGAATGTAGTGCCCTTGTCAAGACATACTCTGTACATATAGCTGTCCAGCAGATAAACCAATACCAATGCTTCATTACAAATGAAATATTAGTCCAATTGTTACAATATTTGGGTTTTCAGTAGGAAGGATGGACTTAAACCTGTGTTACAACAATTTTCTTTAAACAAAACTTGACTATGGGTTTGTCAAAAGAGGAGAGGAGCTTGTACAGTATATATGTAGAATAACTGAAGGGTAAAGTGATAGAAAAAAGAAAGATAAGAGAAGATTCACAGGTTAGCCTGGCAAAAGTCCTACTAAATTTTCTTTGATCCAGGCTGAATCTATACTCTTTTGAACAGAAGTTGTAGAATAAGTTTTTTCAGGATGACTTTGAAATTCCAAAAATGTTATAGGCCATTTCAGGGAAACTGGGTATAACTCTTTTGCATGCAGGGCAGAATGATATACATGTACATGTATTTTGGTGAAATATGACTTAAACCCAATTGTCTTATACCTTAAGTCATAAAATTATTTATCAACAAAAACTTTGCCAAAACTTATTAAACCCTGCAAAAGTTATCATCAAAGGGCTAATTAGGTCACTGCATGTCAGAACCTTATTTAAACAAATTATGAATTTCGAAGATTTTGGGCAGATAACAATTATGACAACAAAGAAAGATTTCTTACCATGATGGCATATTTTATTTTTCTATAAAAATGAAAAAAGTATATGTATCAAAATTTGTATAGTGTGTACATATTCTTATTATTTCAGTAAATAACATATGTATAAGCTTTGCAGTAACATAGCAGTTTTAAAATTAACATACATATCCCTGTATCAGCAATGCAATTAGTGATTATCTTAATTGCTAATTAAAATTAAAACATTTCTATTAATACATTAAGATTCTAAGATGATTTTAATTTTGAATCTTTTTCTTCTTTACACTTTCGTATAATGCGGTCAAAATGGAACAAATAGAACTGGCAAACAAAGCGGAAAATCCCCATTGTAAATACCTGAAAATGATAAAAACAGAAGCTCTATAAATAGTTATTGGGGAATTCCACATTTTAAAAGCGGACAAAAAAGCTCCACGAGAAAAGTCAATATATTTGATTCATCTACATTTTTTAAACACATCAAAGAAAGTTATTAAGATGAAATTTCTTAAGAAACATTGGAAAATCATGGAATCTATCAGATAAGACATCGTCGGAACCCACGGGTTTTCTCTCAATTACACTGCATTTAAACACAGTGTAATGGAGAGAAAACCTGTGGGTTACGACCATGCAGATAAGAATAAGGGTTATGTGATATACATGTAATGATAAAATGTGTTGTACCTGTTGAAGTAAATCCCCAATAGAGGTAGCCGGAGACATTCCACTGGACAGATTGCTTAGCAACCATCCATCCATACCTACATAGCTCAGGAACCTGCCATTCTGTACAAATAGCACATATGTTTTAATTACTAAAGATATCAACCAATGTGCCTACAAAACCAGATCTCTCTTGCAACAAATTGAAAGATGTATAGTGAACATGTCTAATGTGACATGCAGAGGATGCCAAATTTTGTTTAAAAATAGACAAGAGATAAGATTGAGCAAAGTACAGAACAGAGAAATAATAAAGTGGGATTAAAATTAAGGATGAAATTTAAGAGTGAAATGAATTGCACATTTGTCAGATTAAGAGGGCTGGGTGGCTGTGACCATTATTATCAGAATTGAAAAGCATAAATTGTTGCTAATAACTGAAAACAGTGACAAGTGATACAGACCACTGCATCCCGGAAGACTGTTTTGGCCACATCACTGGGTGAGAAAAGACCTACAGTGTCCGAGATGAGCAAGGTTTCTTTGGGCTTCAATAAAATAGAAATTGTCAAGTACATCTTTAATGGAAATAACATTACCATCCATAAAACCTCTTTGGTAAATTTCTACACTATAAAGTACTAGATAACATCATGCCTTTAGTATTTTTTAAAAGATGGTTGATAAAGAAATCTGAAAGATGAAGTTAGATGTTTACCTTGGACTTGTTTTCCTCAGCTAGACCTGGTGTATCTGTGTCAGGAGGGAATGCCATGGTAATGTAAATATTGTACGGCTTTACCTAAACCAAGATTGAAATGTGTAAATATAAATAACACTTAAACTCAATTAGCTTTGTAATTTCATGTTCTAATCATTATCTGGTTGAAATGCAAATGGCCATTATATAAACAATAAAAATGTAACTTTTTTTTAAATTACTAAGGCGTGTCTTGCTTTTACCTCCATTTGAAGAGATTCTGCGAATCCCCTGAGAGCAAACTTTGATGCAGAATAAGCAGTGTATCCAAACACACCCACTTGTCCTGCCTGAGAAGAAATAAACACGATCCTCCCTTCATTGTTTTCTTTCATGCCTTTAATGGCAGCCTTGGTGACATTCACACTTCCCAGGAAATTTAAATCTACCATGCGCTGTAAAATTAAATTCATGTAGAAATAATTATCTGCATGTTTAACATTATGTACCAGGTGTATTTAGTGGACCCCCTCTTAAAATTAGTGTACCTGTAAACTTTACTCGATGTTTCAAATATTTTTTTTTTATCTCTTCATGGGCAAAAGATCCAACAAGTTTATTTCATTAAAGTTTTCCTATCAAAATTGATGGGAAATTGTGTGTACAGCTGTACATTTTTACCCACATCAATCCAAGGGTCAATTTATAATAAATTCTTTTCAATACATGTACAAAGTGTATAATTTATATGTGTGCTTCAATGAAGGGCATAACTATTACTTTTTCCAGTGTGCTTTAATTCAGAATTTTAAAAAAAATGTTTATTACTCAAAAAAATTACATTGGGTCTGTAGACAAATATATAAGGAATGTTAATTACACAAAAAAGATTGGTATTTGTTGATATTGGGATCCAAAGTCCATACTCCATAGGAATCGGTTTACTACAATGCTGGTAAGCTTTATTAGAAATGTCCTAATTGATTTTTCTAAGTTTTCCTTTAATTCAGCCATTAGAAATAACCAGTGGGTTGAGATACCTGAAATTGCTCTGCAGAAGTTTCTTCAAATCGTCCAGCTATAGCACTCCCTGCATTGTTGATAAGGATGGTGATAGGTCCCAGCTCCTTCTCTACCTACAAAAAGTAAATTAATCCTACAAAATAATCCTGTCTCCATATCAGTGGGTAAGATCAACTGCTTTTTAAATTTCTTGTTTGTACTCCTTGCAATAACCATTGAGTATCTATCTCTGATACTCATAAAAATAAAGAGTCACAGAAATTTGGTCCTCAACAGTATACAAATAATTTCCTCCTGAACCTGAGTTACTGTACAGCTTACCTTATTGACAGCATTCTTCACTGTGTCTGCATCCTTTGTGATATCCACAGAAATTGCTAAGACCTTCTTTTTAAAATTATAAAAAAATTTATAAGCATGATAAGATACAGGCATTGTTTCTTGTCAGATTCATCTTTATTCATTGAAAAAAATGAATTCACCTGTAAACTTCTGTCCTTGATTTGACTTTCTATCTCTTGTTTAGCTTCATCCAATTTTTTCTGCAAGATATCATTTTTGTCAATATTTTTTTTAAAAGAACATACATGCCAACTTTTGAAAATTCCCATGGGGGATTTAGCGCGTGACAACAATTTTCAAAGCTCTAAATTCGCGACATTTTGTCGTGAAATTAAATAATTATATATGAAATGATTTTTTTTAAAATTAATAATATTGATATCACTTATCAATAAAACTCAAGGGTTAATTTAACACAAAATGAAAAAGTGTTTTTCTTTCCAAAATTGAAATATTTTTGCTAAAATAGGTGCCTCTCTCACTAAAGAAGGGGCATTTAGCTACATATATAAACAACTTTTTTTCTACCAGGACAGAATTTAGTGAAAAATTGAATTTGTACAACTTTAAAATCATTTTTTTTTCAAAGGCTAAAAATATATGAGATATTGATACTGTAAAGTCCTGTTTCTAGAAACATTTTTTTATTTATATTTCAATTAATTAGAAATTCTAATATGATATTCAATTTACAGAAATTTATACCAGCTATCCAAAACAGAATTATTATTTTTTGTTACAGTCATGAAATTTGTCAGGCTTGATGGTGCCATGTGTGTATTTCCTTAAGTCATGCACATAGATCTACCTAATATATTACTTTTGGGAGAAGGGAAGGAAAAGAAATTCTAATTGACATACACTTAATTGTATCTTAATTTTTTAATGATATTTTAACTGGCTAACTTTACAATATTTTTCATTATAGGTAGATAAAATCAGCAGCTATGCTTTATTAGATTTCTACTTTCGTTTTCAAAAAACGATCTTTTTGGATTCCGTTTTTATTGTTTGATTCGCATTTTATTGTCTTTAATTTATATTTCTAATAAAATGACAAACAATTATCTTGTTAATTTATGTGTTTCACCTTGCATACCCTTTAAAACTAACAGGATAATCCCCTAATTGCCCCAAGCTATAGGCTTGCACCAGTGGACAAGTGCGATCGTTCAGCATTGAATAAACAAGTCTGACATTGTTATCCCGATTGTCAAAATTCAGCGGTAGGGAATTTTTCAAAATCGGAAATTCTGGTGATTTTTTTTTCAAATCGGGAAACAAGGGCAATTTTGCTTTCCCGATCGGGAACGCGGGATGAAAGGGTAAAATCAGGAGGATCCCGCCTAAATCGGGAAAGTTGGCATGTATGAAAGAATGAAGAGTATTCGTCAATCGTGTACCTATTTAAGTATGACCCTATGAAGACAATTAAGCAGGGTCATAAATCTAGCTATAAATATTCTCAAAAAATCTGTAATTTTGATAAATCCTTGCTTCTAAAAAAATTTCCATATGAAATTTTTTATTTCAATCAATCCCTATTGATTTGTTGAAGACAAAAGTATATTTGAAATTCTATGGATGAAAAATAATGCTTAATTTAAAAGATTTTTTTTTCTAGTGGAAGGGTATATAGTGATTCAGATTGGGATGTCCGTTTATCTGTCTGTACATATGTCCGTCCGCCTAGCTGTACATCTGTCCGTCCTTTACACTTTTGGGTATCATTTAGTGAGCTTAGTGCTGTAGCTTTAGTTTATGATTACCTTATTTCTGGCAACGATTGTGACATTAGCCCCTTGTTTAACTGCCTCAATAGCAAGAGCTTTACCAATGCCACTTGATCCACCAGTTATCTAGAAAATATAGAATATAAATTCAAACTACATATGTAATTGTAGTAAAATCTAATAATTGACACGTGTCTTCAGATTTGTTATAGCTTGCACAAGTTAAGGTTCATACTCGGCAAATAATATATATCATAGCCTGATAGGTTACTTTTAATGCTTTATGTGATCGTCTGTATTAAAAATATCATGTAGCTAATAGCTTAACATGTTGAACTACTGAACTGTCTATACATGATTCACAGGTCTGTTCTTATCTCAGTGAGATGTCGTAGGGACTAAAAATTTGATACAACGTAGTGGACGTCAGACCAAAATTTTTACTCAATTTAGTCCCTACGACATCTCACCAAGATTAAGATCTGTTCATTAGATGATCAGTTCATAGCACTGGCACTTGTTTCGGTAATGAAATTTTGACCCATAGTATAATAATACAGTGTTATGATGGGTCGTGTTATGATTATACGATGGGTCAATACAGATCAAACAAGTGCCTGATCACAGCCATTCACAGGGGCTTGTCACGAAATATTTATCTTCTTTTAATAAAGTTACCCCTACTATAAAAATACACGTATTTTTATAGTAGGGGTAACTTTATTAAAAGAAGATAAATATTTCGTGACAAGCCCCTGTGAGCCATTCACATACATGATACATGAAGCTTACCAAAACATGTTTTCCTTGAATATTAATTTGTTTAGGTGATATAAGTTTTGAAATTATAAATATTATGAGCAGCAGAAAGAAAATAAAACAGTAAAGGTACATTGCCAGCGCCAGCGTGAAAAAAAGGTGTTGATTTGAACACCGGAAATAAATAAGTGAACACTAAATTTAAACACCTAGGAGAAGAGAAAGAAAATCCGGAATGACTATAATTCAAAATCTTTAATCATACATTGTTGAAAATGTTTGTTGGAAGAACTTATAACGCATAGCATTCTTATATTTAATTTTACTGGTTAATCAAAAATTTACAGTATTGTGAATATTCTCTAATTATTTTCATTTCCCTCCTCCACGTGCACTGCGGTTTTTAAACATATAGCTGTTCAAATATCTATATTGTACTTAAAGTTAAAAAAAGAGATTTACAGCCCGAAACAAGAAAGAATTTTTTTCCTTTCAGGGGGTTAAATTGAAGATGTTTTTTGCATGTATGTTCTCCCAAGGTTTGGATAACATGTAACCGATTTTCCCCCCCAAAATGTTTACATTTTTTAATATGTCACACAGAATCCAATCGTCACCATAGCTGCTGCGCAGAATTGAAATCTGAAACGAATCGCGTTTTACACCTGTTTCTGAGTATATAACCATACCCTCAAACTCACGCAATTTGCTCTTTTCATACAACCCACACAGTAAACAGACGTCCCGAGTCTCGCTCTGGTGGGGCATCTGGGTGCTTATTGTCCTATGAATTTTTAGGAAAGAGGTAGGTTTGATATAACAAAATTTTTAAACATATTTAAAAAGTATTTTAATCCAAAAATAACATGAATAATGTACATGTATATTACATTTCAAATAACGACGAGATACGATATTTTTCTGCTTAAAATTTAAATGCATTGTGATATCTTTTTATATAATTTGAGTTATGTGTAAAGAAAAAAAATGAAGTTTATTTATCATGAAAAAATATTTCGAAATTGATGTTTGAAATTTAGGACTACGCCAAAAATGCAAGGAAAATTTGTCATCTTGATTCTTGCGGTGCTGCCATGTTTGTTCCTTTACAAATCTGACGGTTTGGTCATTGATGAACGTTGGTATTCGCCAGGACGTACAGACTTCGTGCTGGACAACCAATTCTACACTCTTTTAGGTAAAGTATTTCCCCAAATATGTTCAATAATTTATAAAGTGTATGATATGAAATGTAATGGTGACGATCCTAAAATTTCTAAAGACAATAATTTGGAGTATTTAAAAAAAAATTCTTTTCTGAGAGGTTTTTTTTTTGGAAATGTCTAACTTTCAAGAAAATACGAGTAGTTCCCTGTAACTGCATTACGAAAATTCACCGAGCCGTGGGGGCTTAAAATGCTCATAAAAATATTGAATATGTGAGAATTTTTATATACAGAAAGGAGAAGTAATTCCAAACTCACGGACCTTAGGAAAGCTCAGCTTACCCGCGTCAGTGAACAAGGCGTCAACAAATACAATGTCAAAGGTGACGCAAATGACGCAGCGATGATCTTTTTTAGCCTGAAGCCAACAAGTGTAACTTATGTGAGTTTTTCTTCTTCTTCTTCTTCGGTATATTTTTGTCAGAAATTAATCTTGTAGAAAACTAATTTGATAATCTAAATATAAGATTTTAACATGTAACCCCCCCCCCCCAAAAAAAAATCGTAGTAATGCAGATTATCGAACAAACACATAATTAATTTTGCTATGTTATATTGATGTATATTTATATGTCTATCAGTAAAATTTCGAAATTGTATTTTTTAAATTAAAGACATAATTAATCTTAGTGGGGAAAATAACGATTATTTGAAAATGGAACGATTTAAAAACTTCAATTCTAATAATTGTTTTTTCCACATTTAAAATTTCAGTTAATGTCATTTTATATATTTTTCCAACAGAAAGTTCCATCTTTATATTGGTGTGGTCGGAGACGCTGTAGCAGAAGGAGGTACCGGGTAAGGAGCGGATATAGACGGAAGTACGTGAACAGAAAGAGAAGAGGGCGTAAAATGAGGAAATGGTTCCGAAAGTATGGTGGTCAAAAAGTAAGAAAATATAGCCAGAAGATCGTGCGAAAATCAAGAAAAAATGGTCGAGGAAAAGTAAGACGGAAATATAGAAAATCTGGTTATAGACGAAAGAGGCGAAAAGTTAGAAGAAGCAGAAAAAGGTCCAGAAACGGGAAAAAGAAATTGAGGAAGAAATTAAGAAAAATCAGGCGAAGAAAATCTAGAAGCAAGAGAAAGAAATGGGGGAAGAAATCAAGGAGAAGCCGACGTAGGCGGTCCAGGGGAAGATGGAGATCCGGAAGATGGTCCCGGAAGTATAAAAATAAATATTTCGAGGCTTCCGGAAAGGTTGGTGTCTACAGAGTATCGCTAAAAATAAAACCGTACAGCACCCAGATCGTAATTCTCTCGCCCAGATCAAGGTCTCTCTACAATGTCAGTGGAGGCATAACACGCATCTACACTTTCAAGCCGTCTCGGGTATCTTGGTGGCGTTTGAAAAAATTGTATTGATGAGTTAATCATTAAAGCCATTCGAATATTTCAGCAATTTTGATTTTTTTTCGAGTACGTACATTTGTACGCTTGCGATGCATTTGTGATTTTGTTTGTTCAAAAACAATATCCTGTAGGCCTATCAAGTCAACAACGATTTAAAACAATTTCAAAGTTAAATATTAATGCACCTGAATATTGCTGTTTTGTGGGGGTTTTTTTTGTTTTTTTTAATTAAGGTTGGAAATTTTTAACTTGTAAATTATTGATAATTCAGTACATTCTTTGAAGATTTATTTTTAGGCGTCGGAACCAGACAAGGGGGGGGGGGGGGTAGTTATTGTTATATAGCACCCACTTTCCTTTGTAGCAAAATAAGAGAATTAAAAATACGGGCTTAACCGCAAAATAGCATTTAGTTTCAAATAAGTACAATCAAATATTTGAATTTTCTATAGTTTCTATATCAACAAATGTTATTGAACACGGAAAGAAATGTTTGTGTATCTTCGATTTGGCAAGACAAAGAGTGAAATAAAAGTTAAACGAATAATGCGACTCATATATGTATACTTTTGTCGTTTTTGTTCAGTTATTATTGGTACCGTACCTTAAAATTTTATAAGTTATTATATTAAAAGCAGATCAAAATAATTCAACAAGAGATTCTAAATTAGGTTAAAGACCCTTTGCATATGAAAGTCTTGCAGAAAGATGCAACAGTCTATGATCAAAAAATTAAACTTCATATGTTATAAAATCCCTATTTCTCATAGGTTGAAAAAAAATACATATTTTATTAAAACCAATAATTTGAATGATATCTGGTTGACCAAATTGGACATATTTTAAAAACTACAACCCATTCTCACCATGATCTACGGGCATGTCTGTGCGATAGTATTTGACTGGGATCTATTTATAGTACATATATAGTACACCGCTGTATAAGCTGCATTATACTAGTCAGTATTTAAATGCATAGCCTACAAGTTCCCAGGTAGTCTAGTGGTTAGGATTCCGCGCTCTCACCGCGGCGGCCGGGGTTCGATTCCCCGTCTGGGAAGATTTTTTTCTCCCCTCGATCCTTCAGTCCTCGTTGAGATTTGAGGAACTAATGTTGATACATGTATACATTCACATTTTCGCATCTCGCCTATGTTGATTTTTTTTTAATAACCATTTCTTGCAATCGAATTTTTCAATATTTAAAATTAATCGGAATTAGGCAATTTCTATAATCATGATATATAAGAAAACTTTTCCTACGACTTTTTTTTTAAATAAAAATTATATTGAACAATCAGTTACATTTTCACAATTTTCACTAAATTTTACTCATAATTTGGGAAAAAGTAGATATTTAATTAAAGAGACTTCACTTCTTTATTGAGAGAGACACCTATAGCTGTTTAAGTAAATATATAACATATTTATTTGAATTTTGAAAGAAAAAATTGTTTATATAAGTTATAACTAGTATTTTTCCTTAAGCTTAATATTGATTATATTATATTTTGAGATTTTTATTTAATGGTAATTTTATGCAGTAAGAGTGATGAATCCTTACATGATATTGGACCAAAAAATCTATATATACCCAGTAGCGAATGACAAACTTTGCAATAGATTAAAGCACTCTTTTTATTTAATTAAACCAAGAAAAGTTAATGAAGGCAGTCGTATTGTCATATACCCTATGTTGAAAATGAATTGATAAACTCATTTACATGTATATGTACAACTTTCTTTGATAGAGTTTTCTCAAAGATCGCAGGACCAAAAAAAAATTTTTAAATGGTGTCTAAAGCTCCCCTTCAGGACATTAATCTGCTTTATAGAAAATATAATAAGTTTTTAAGGTGTACCGCTTTCATTTCAAAACATTCATTAAAAAAAAATCAGTGAGGCAAAAAGCCAGGCTTATCGATTTTAGGTATGGATCGCACAGAGCGTCAGGTTCATGTGTGCAGCATCTAGTTTGTTGTGACTGAGACGAAAAAAAGCGAATTCGAAGTACATGTATTAACATTCTCAAATTTTCTTCTGTCATTTTGGACAGGGTCAGAATTATTGCATTTTCAAATGCATTGAATGCCAACTTCATTAAATTCAAAATGAAGTAATTTCAAATGAACTGGAGTTGTTTCGAATTCTTTGATAGTCACAATCAATCAATCAACCAACCATTCAATCATAAATAGATAGATAAATAAATAAATATTTTTAAAAATCTCAGTGGGCTAATCATGTACAGTTTGAACTTATCGGTATGGTTTCCTTCAAACCAGAAAGTTTTGGTAAAATGGTCCAATGATCGATACTAAATAGTAAATTTGAAAGCTTTTTATCTACTTATTAAGGTTTTTTTAATATAATGCAAGATGGTGATGACATTCGTGTACCTATTGGGCCAGATATTTAATTTTGAAAAGTAAAAAGAATTTTAAGTTCGCAAAATAAAACTATGGAGGAATGGTTCCCTCACAAACTAAAACAATTTATTGAATATAGTTTATACATAACATACATGTATTGTATTAAATCATAAAAACACGAGCTTCAAAAGTAATTGTAGAAACTGCAGCTAAGTCAGAACATATTTGTTCATGGTTTTGAATAACTACATCATAAAACAGTCTAGCCTAATGTGGGAATTTAAAAAAAGCCATGCAGATATTGATGCATGCCTGTTTAAACAGACCTGCATTTTATGGATCAGGCATAATTTCTTCGACTTTGTGGTATTTAAGAATGTTAGAAATAACGGGTTACAACAAATTATAATTCAGGACATATATACCGGCATATGAGAAAGTTGTGCTTCTCGGCTTCCGTATTTGTTCTCCTTTTCCTGTTAACGATCACGATGTTTAGTTTTCCGTAACGCATCAAAATAGCAACAAGCTCAGTAAGATGAATCAAAAGTTCTGCTTCGCATCATCATAATGCAAGCTTGTAATCTTCTCGAAAATGATGAGGAAAAATTTTATACAATAGAAGAATGGATGATCAAACCTAAGTCTAGAGTTGTTTTTGATTGGGACAATACCCTGAAAATATACCACAAATCGGATAAAACTTTATCATCAAGAATATCCAAAGATAAACTGATCAGTTGGAAAAGAGACCTGTATTGTGAACTCTTCATCATAAGCGCTATTAGACCAACGAGAATGAATTTGGAGACGATTCTTTTGGAAATTGAGAAGTTAAATCTTACGGAGGTATTTTCGGGTCATAATGATGAAATTGTTGTTGTTCCGGGAAAGTATGCTAAAAAGGGATCAATTATTATTTGTGGATACGACAAAGCGGAGACATTTTTAGAACTGTGTCATAAAAGTAAACCGAGTAGTGATGTCATTTTCTTTGACGATGAATTTGTTAATATTTACAATTTTCGTGCCCTAGTTCCAGGGAGCCACTGTTACCTCATTTGTTGAAGTGATTCCTTTTTTCAAGATTATTTTAATTTATAGTTATTCTATAGATTTTTATCAGATTTTTTCCATGTACATGTATATAAAACAGAGAGTATTCATGACTTAATTATTTTTTGTTGTTGTTCATTTTAGTAAATGTATTGACGCCATAGTGTTCGTTTAAAATCAATAGCCATTTTATATGTACATTATATTACATATTTATTTTTGAAATCCATGTATATTTCTTTTTTTTAAATCTTTATTCAATTTTTTGTTCATTTTTGGTAATAAATAGCACATTTAATTATTTTTTGTTGTTGTAATTTTTATATATTACTTCACGTAATTTACAAGAAGAATTAGTCATTTTGAGGCTTTTCTGCATAAAATTAGAAATGTACCAAATTAATGTTGTCCTATTTTCAGAATGATCCTCCTTCATGCCATAATCTTTAATGATTTATCGTACTTAGTATTCATCTGTTCAACTCATGTTAAAGCAATCAAGAAGGCTGCCGACCAACACGGCAATAAATGTTACCAATTTAGAAGGCTATTAAAGATTAATCTAACATAAAAAACTTTACTCTTTACATATGTTATATACACTCAAATTACAATTTTGATCACAAAAGAAAATATATCAAAATACTAAAATGCAAATATTCAATTGCCAATATACATGTAGATAGTTTTCAGAAGACTCAATTTAACAAAAGTTATTTCCCATTGGCCACCATATTGGGGGTCAACATGCTCATATTCCTTCATTATTCAACCAACTTTAACTTGTTATACTGGCAATTGTTGAGTTGGAAGCATTGTTTTTCTTAAAAATATACATTTTGTTAGAACCTCTTTTATTTCATAATTTTTATTCCATAAAGATTTCCCCCCAAATATTTCTGCTACACTCTCTCACATTTGGTAGGACAAAGAGGGAAATATACCAGGTTGACCCAGAATATGGCGGCCAACGGGAAATAACTCTTGTTAATTTGGGTCTACTGAAAACTATCTGTTCGTTTAATTTTGAGAAATTCTCGTGATTTTTACCAACATAAAGAATTTCAGGGAGTCGTTTTGCTCGATAGTTCCTTATGTTCCTATATAAGACCACGTTTTTATATTCTTAGGGATGATGAGAGATATATTTGAATTCAGTTTCAACTAAAATCCTTAAAACACACGGAGAGAGAGAGAAAGAAAAAATTGATTTCGAAATTGGTTTAAAGGGCTGGAGTTTTTAAATTTCTCTTTCTATATGGTGAGTTGCGATTATCTAAATAGGACACCATAAAATATATTCAGGGTAAAGTGCAGGTCTTTAACCTAGTTTTGAGCCGGTGTTCATTATCATATAGAGTAAACATCTTGCGCCTGATAGAACGCAGACAACGAAATGAGGTAAGATAAAAATACAAATGCAGCGTTCTCTCTTCCATTTAAGATGAATAATAATTAGTTTAAATAGCACATGAAACTAGATGTAATGATATTGCAAATGGATTTTCTAGTAAAAAGTGGTTTCCACCTCAGTCCAACTTGGAGAGGGGCGTGGACGGACTCCATATTGATGACGTCACTCCCGATACCGTAGCTACGTCGTCACGCTATACATTTACTTCCGGTCCCGAGACAGAACCACTGGTTCCGCCCATTTTTCATTCTTCCACCTATAAACTACGGTCTGTCGATGATTATCTTAAGATCTTGGAGGAGGTAACCGACTTCTTAATTTTTTATGCGTTTGCATTTATAAGCGTTAATTAATTATAGATTGAACCAGACGACGTTGATTCTTCGACGTGAAACGCAAGATAAACACTCAATATATATTATAACGATTCAAGAAAATAAGTTAATTTTGATTTCAACAGGGTGGATACATTTATTCAAGATTAAGCAACTTTACGTGTGATTCAGTTCAAGCAGCAATAAATGGCATAGAAGGCGGCAAAGGCACTCTAGTCTTTGGCACTGGCATGGCTGCAATATCCACTGCGTTACTTTGTTTTCTTAAAAGTGGCGACCATATAGCAAGTATTTCCTATCTATCTAACAACATTTTTTCCCCAATTTTATTTAACAAAATAATTTGTACTGATTTTTCTTATGTGTACGTAACAAACATCACTGGTGTTTTTTTCTCGTTTGTCTGTTTATAGGTGGTGAATAACCCTTGCTACAGCGGTACATATGACATGGTTGTAAACATACTCCCTCGCTATGGAATCGAACACACCTTTGTCCCTACAGGGTGTCCGATCGAGGAGTACCATAAACATGTTAAATCTAACACTAGGGTAAATTTTGTTGAATTATGCACAAATATTTTCCCTTTTTTTGAAAATCTCTTGCAGCACTAAACCTCCGTCAAAATCGATATTTTAACATCGTTATAATTGCTTGACTTTATTGATCAGCCTTAAAGGTACTTGGACACAGATTTGAAGTTAATATTTTCTCATTTTTTCTGTATAATATCACGAATTATATATTTTAATAGCATTTCACACAAAAATTGATTAAAAATCTTATTTCATTTAAAAGTTATTAAAACTTTAAATTTTTTGGCGGGTTTGATTGACACATCCTTGCATTTTCACAAATTTTAACTTTATTCTTAATCCTTAGGAAAAGTGGCAATTTTGATGTGTTTTAATGAGAAATATTAAAACTTTTATCAAGTAAAATAATTTTATTCAGAGTAGAAATGTTAGAAAGCAAAACACCTTCACAAGTATCGTCATTCCGAACTAAGAGATGGGTACAGAGTTTAGCAAATCGAGCACACTCGTGTTATGTACACAGTTTTTGTAAACAGGGCTCGAGTTCTGTTATTGTTTATATTTAGAATTCACCGGGTGCGTTCAATCGTCACAGTCTGCTTACCACAACTGCACGGACTGACAATATATTGTGTGTTTGTTTTGCTTTCGAACGTGTCTACTCTGAATTTTCTGGATTATAATATTAATATTTCTCATTTATACAAAACGAGATTGCCATTTTTCCTAAGGATTAAGAATAAAATTAAATTTGTGAGAGTGCAAGGATATGTCAATCAAACTCGCCGAAAAATTTGAAATTTCAATATCTTTTAAACGAAATAAGATTTTTAATTAATTTTTGTGTGAAATGCTATTAAAATATATAAGTCGTAATATTATAGAGAAAATAATAACTTCAAATATGTGTCCAAGTACCTTTAATTGATATATATCTCCTCTTTCTATTATTTATAAACCATTCACATGAACCTTAATTTCAATTTTGATCAGATGTTGTATGGTGAGACACCATGTAATCCCAACATGGCTGTCCTTGACCTTGAGAAATTTGGAAAGCTGGGAAGGTCATTAGATAATGTCCTTACAATGGTGGACAGTACATTCGCCAGTCCCTATCTACAGCCAGTTATAAAACACGGAATCGACATTTCGATGCACAGCTGGTGTGTTTTCTTCAGTGAATGTAGTTTTTAATGCATTTTTAAAATAATTATCAATGCCGGCATTAGATTTTTTCAGATGAGAAAATTCACGTGATGTTTAGTTTTGCTAAAGGGCAATTCAAGTAATTTACAAATCAAGAAATATTCAGCAAAAAATTATATAAGCATAGACTTTCTATTACAGCACCAAATATCTCGGGGGTCACAGTGACCTTGTAGGTGGATGTTTGACCTTTGCCTCTGTTGACCTTTGGAAAAGCGTTATTCACTATCAAACCAGTCTGGGAACGACACTGGTATGCTTTTTATCATGATATTATCGTAGTAGTTCAGTTTTTAGTAGTTCCAACTCATCCCTCATTAACACTCTAGAGTCTAGACTACTGTTATATGACGTCATTATTTTTCAAAATAAGAGCATTGTATAAGAAAATTCTAACGAACAAATTTGAAAATTTTGTAAAACAAAGAAATGATTTCTTGAAATCAATCAAATAATTTTTTCTTGTTTTCACTCATCACCAGTTTTTTTAAATATTTTTTTTTCATCCAGTCACCCCACGATGCCAGTCTTCTCCTCCGCGGAATTAAAACCCTCCCTGTTCGTATGGAAAGACACAGCTCTAATGCCCAGAAAGTAGCCGAGTTCTTGGAAAAACACCCAAAGGTGACGAAATGAATGGGAAATTTTAAAGCAAAAGATTTTGTCAAACCAACATTTACACGCAAAAGTACATGTAACAGGGGGATAGGCGGGGAATTTCTCTATATATGTGCATTGCTTATTTTAACTTTAAACGTACACAAACATGTAAGATTGATGACCTCTCTTATGAATGAAGAAAATTTTCGTTTGGGTTGGTCTTCTGTTCGACTTAATATTTCTACAGGTTGAGAGAGTGATGTACCCTGGCCTTCCGTCACACCCGCAACATCAGATTGCAAAGAAACAGATGAAGATGTTCAGTGGAATGATCGCCGCTGAGATTAAGGGGGGAGTGCAGGGAGGGAAGATTCTTGCAGAGGTACCTCTTTTTTTACATCTTGTAAAAGCGACAATTCACTCAAGAACGTTTCATTTGTTTTGAAAGAACACAGGATAAAGCGCCATTTGATAAAATATATAATAACGTTTCGGGATTGCTTTTTAATTACGTCTTTAAATTGTTATAATTTTGCCTTGAATTATTTCATAGTTGCATTTAAATTAATAGAATGTGCGCTTAATACAACTGGCAGTTTCTTTGGGAGGAGTAGAAAGTCTCATCGAACACCCTGCCACGATGACGCATGGCCCAATGCTGATGACGTCAGAGGACAGACTGAGTGGTGGTATAACCGATGGTCTTATAAGACTTAGGTAACATTTTATTTCAAAAATTGAGTACAGTCAAAGTACCAAGATTTAAAATTGAATTCGAAAACATTACTTCTTAAATTAGGCCAAGTCTAGACAAATGTTTGGTTGCCCTCTCCCGACTCGGTCTGAAAGTATAGGGTCGGTAGGTAGGTGAGAAATAATTTTTTTTTTTCAGAAAACTTCAACTTCAATGCCAATTTTTTAAAATTAAATTTTCCATCGTACACATAAAAAAAATTGCTTCCTGGAGGTTAAAAAAAGTTTTGAGTTGGGCCATTTTAGCCAGTCGTCGGGAGTGGACAACCAAACATTTTTTTAAACATGGCCTTATACACAATTATTATTTTACATTGTATTCTTTTTATTCTAGTGTCGGTTTAGAGGATGCAGATGACTTGATCAAAGACCTAACCCAAGCATTAGATAAAATTCCAGACGGTCTCATAGCTTAATGTGGATACAATTATAGTATGACAAAGTACCTTGAAGACCGATGGCTCACTGTACTTAAAGTTCGTCAATGCAATAAAATTAGAACAGTAACCTATATATTGCACGCTTTGACATCCAATAGATCAGACTTCAAAAAGAGGTACAGGACATGTTATAAGTAGGCTACTTTAATCCATCTTATTTTCAATGAGGGAAGACATTCTATCACTTCCGGTAAATGGCACCATGGGTCTGGATATTTCTGATACCTGTTCTCGCCCAGAAGTCGAACACCGGACACCATTATATTGACGATCGTCTTGCACAAAGAATTCAGTATTGTGGTATTAAAATCACAAATGCTTGCTGCGTCCAAATAAAACATATCATCACAAAATGACCGTGAAAATCCGTACTTCACACCCTGTAATACAAATATTATACACATACGTATATAAGTCAAACAGAAATTCATATTTAAAAATGACTCCTCATTAGCATTTTGATTGAGTTCTATCCGCTATTGCTGAGTACTTCTTTTTTTGGTTGTTAAAAAGATTGACCCAAATGACATTTTCTGAAATGGACAAATACACGCTGATACCTAACTAAGTGCTTCATGAAAAGTATAACCTATCATAAAAATGGAAATCAAGAAATGCCATTAGTACTTACACAGCCATAACACAGGTCATGTCGAACACACGCTGTGGCCATAAACTTTTTGAAGAAGTTCGGAGTATGAGAACAACCGTCGACAAAAGGGAAGTAATCACACGTCTGTCCACTTAAAACCTCCACACATATAAAAAGTAGCAAAACCTGTTTAGATAATGCATTTTTATCAATCAGTCTTCTCGAGCAATTTAAGAAAATATTATATAGAAAATACATACTCGTATACTTAAGAAATGAATTTAATTTTTGAAGATTCATGAGGTTATGAACTACGACGCTTCACAAGCGCGTTAGTTGTATAGTTATTGACGTATCAGTGGAGATATTCATGCTTATTCGTGATACATACCTAATGTAGTTCATGAGAAAATATACTGCATTTTATTTTGTAAAGAATCATAGGGAAATTTTAATAGAAATGTAAATATTAACGAATATATCCAAATTAATTTTGGAGTAAGGGAGGCAAATTAAGACACCTGTCCCTCAGTGAGTTCAAAGATTTCACTAACCGCTGAATATAAGGTTCCTAAATTTATTTCTTTTTGTGTTTTTACTCAATGCCTTCCGCTCATAAAATATTTTTGATGTTAAATATGTAAATCGACATTGTTGCAGTCCCGAAGAGCAGATGCCTAGTCCTACAATTATTCGAGGATTCTGAGAAAAGCAAGATCATAAAAAAATACCAACCCTTTTGCCGACTCTACAGATATCCGCCATTTCGAAATGTGTGGAACATCCATATACTAGTAAATAAAGCTCGCACTTGCTGTTTAAACAATAAGCTTTGATCATTTGTGCATGAAGTGCATCGTCATCAAAAGAGTCGTTTTAATTCTTAATCTTACTTTTTATGTGACCAGGTGCATGTCCAAGTATAGTAATAGACCGTCAAATAATCTGAATTAAATCTATAACTCGTAATTTTCCTGAGACGAATTTCCAAAATAAAAGACAGTTCCTTAATTTTTAACATTTAACAATTGATATTTCCTCTATCCGTGCAGAGGAACGGCGAAGATGTCAAATTAAATGTCCTTAAAAAAAACACAAACAATGAATTTACTAAATTCTAAGCTACTGGGTAATTTAAAGATTGATTCAAATGATTTTCCATTATACATACCGGTATATGAATGATAAAAATTAATTCTCAGTAAATATGAATTGAATACTAGTAACGTCTTCCATTTTAGAAAGGTATTTTTCATGAAACGTTTACGTGCTTCCTAAATCATACCAGGAATACCAAAGCACTTTTATAATCCAAAGAATTTCTCAAAAAAATAAAAGACATTATCTTGAGGAAGATCATCCATTATTATTATTATTAAAAGGACACTGCAGCAATAAATTACTTTTTCACGTTTGTCAAAAGTTTTAAAATTCGCAAATGAAGGTGATGGAATTTATGAAATGTTATGCAATGCATTGAACCTTTGAAAATTTGATTGAATAAGTATACGGGTTTATTGACCGTTGATCCATTTTCTGCTTGCTAGAAAATTAATAAAAAATTACGAATATCCGTATCTTTGAGGTATTTCTTTCGTACCAGGACCCGGTGACCTCAGTTTATAATGACCTTAGTTTATAAATACGGTCCTAGCCTGGTTCCCTCTCTCATCCTTGCGGAGTTTACATATATACGAAGCATAACACGGACAGGGAACCAGACTAATACGGTCTCATCCGAAAGACTGGTCTCCAGCAGTGCATGGGGTTCAAATCCGTGACGTAAGGACCGAATCCTGATACTCTGCGACTCTAAATCCACGTTATGTCTAAAGCAACCGCTCTAACCACTGCGCCACATTTATTTATAAAGTTATGACAAACCAACAGAAATATTTCTTTTGATAGATCATGCCAAGAAAACCTTAGCAGTCCGTCCGGAGAGCGAACTCAATAAAAGCCGAATTTACGTTAATCTGTGAAACTCCCCAGAGAGATGTTGGCGAGGCAATTAATGTCAGCAGTTTTGAGGGAGGGATCTTAAGTTTTACTGGGTTTAAAACATAGGTACAAAACTAATTATTTGGAAGCCTTTGTACCCCTTCTTTTTTTTGGGGGGTGGGTGGGGTGGGGGGGTCATATTTATCAAATACTGTAAGAAAAAAAGTAAGTTAAAGAAAAACAAAATTATTAATTATAGTAAACTAATTTGTCAGTAGAAATAAGCTGTCTTTCAACTTTTTACGTAATTCCATATATTTTTTTTTCCTGAGCATAAATTAACGTCGGGTACGATGAACATGGTAGTTTTGGAAGTAGCGCGCGTCGAATTATGGGAAAAAGGGGTACCAGATTCCCGGAAGTTGACATCATTTCCTGGTTAAACAAGAGGGGAGAGGAGTACTAAATGGGTAGAGGTATCACACCGGTAATTAACCAATCAAAATGAACTTAGTCAAATGTAGGTCCATACATTTAAAATTGATTTTCCTTTCTTTTGAGACGTTTTTCTATTCTCTTCCAAGCCATTTTTACAACTTTGGTACCTGTGCCTATTAAATTTTATGTACTTTTTGAACAGATAAAGGTTTTCGACAGGAACTATTTTTTTCCCGGGAATAGGAGGCTACTTCCTGCGGTACACTCGGAATGTTTATAGACACATTGAAAACACGTGGATTTGAGGGTAGCCCTGTTTACAGATAGAAAAAGTCAGAAAATGCCGTGTAGGTACCGTTTTGTGTGTGAGAGTGTGTCAGCTAGTGTGACAGGTAATGTTTAACACCTCCTGCTAGATATTTTTTCAAGTAAACAACTACCATTTTTTTTAAAAGACTTTTTATTCTATATGGAAATCTACAGTCAAAACAATTACCCGTGTGACGCAACCTGATTGGCTATGTTAATATTTTCATTTTAATGTAAAAATATCACTGATAGAAATAAATGGTGGAATATATCAAGTTTATTTTCTTTAACTAAGAAAGCTGAAAACCTATGATCCCCCCCCCCTAAAATCGAAATCTGCTGCCGTAAATTGTCTTGCTAGCGTTTGGGGAATATGGGTGATATGCATCAATTACACTTTTATTGACTTCCACAGTGCGTAAACCGGACGAGATTTCTTGGCATGTACTATTAATTGCAATTAACAGGCCAGATATCTTTCCAAAATTTCCAAGAGATATAATAAAGATAACAATCTTGATCAGAGATAAGATTTCAGATTTACAATGCAGAAATCTGTTTCCACTTAACTAACCAATTTAATACCTAATTTGACGTACAATATTCCTGATACTTGTCTGTTATATTATTCTCCTTAAAACACTGTAAGGTCATTGCTCGATAAATGACATCCATGGAATAAGTCGATTTCCCTATCGTTTTTGACATACTTAGGAAAAAAACAAAAGTAAAATTTTGTATAAATTAGATAAGCTTACATCAATATTCTTACTTACATATGTGGAAATTGTGTAACTAAAAGTTAAAAAATATTTTTTTTTTCATTTGAACATTATTAAAGGTGACCTTACAAAGAATGCCACATATCTTCTACAGTCCCTCCGATGCATTAATTTTCGATGTTAGGTGAATCTTTATGTCTATTTTTAAGCATAAACAAATCTGGCAGAATTTTGGCATATCCAAAAGGTCACAGCCATCTATACCATTTAATATCCGACACACCTACTTGAGATGCATCAGTTGACAAAGTTTGATAATTCTAGGTCGCAAAGCATGTGTTACTGAATCGGAAGCGGAAAGGCTACAGACAGACGGATGAAAGGACGTACTAAACTACTAATTTATAAAAGGGAAAAAACTCGCAAAATAGGTCATAGGACATTATTTCTTACCCCTTAATATGAAATACTTCAAAATGCTACAAAATATAGTTATTACACATGTAGGGTTTGTGTAGTAGCAAAATTCATTTTGCCTTTCAAAGCATGATTAAAAGTTCCAGGACAGACAAAAGAATGGCGATGCTAATGAGAGACTCGCAAATTAAAAAAACATTTTTTTTATTTCACAGAGAAAAGACATCACAATTTGCCATAAATATGAGACATTAAGTTACAGCTTCTGCTTATAAATACAACAACAAGTCATTTTAATGGTCCAAGTAAAGTTAAAATTAAAAGGCATACAATTTTAATTGCTGATTTAAAATTTTCATTGTGTTTGTTTCTTAAAAACATTAATCACACATCTTCCTTCCTTTTGATGCCGTTTGAGATGTGAAGCTACCACGTATGTTTTGTCGCATTTGTCGCAGGCAAAAGGTCGAAGACCAGAATGGAGTTGGCGATGATTTTCCAAGGATTTTAAAACGATGAATTGTTTTCCACACGTTTCACACTCATAATTCTTCTCACCTGTGTGTGTTTTCAAATGATACTTCAGCATTTTCGAACAGAAATAATTTTTACTACAAATTCCACACTCATAGCTTCTCTCTTTCAAATGAACTCGTTTGACGTGAGCTTTACGATTGCCCGCCGTTAAAAAAGCCTGACCGCAGACTTCGCACAGGTGTGGCTTTTCATTTCTATGACTCATCATATGACGTTCAAGATGACCTTTACGTGAGAACTTTTTCTGACACTGCTCACATTCGAATGGTCTTTCGTTCAAATGAACTGCTGATACGTGCATTGCTAAGTTTCTCTTGGCAACGAAAGACTTGGAACAGATTTCACATTTAAATGGCGTGGCAGAAGTGTGGATTTTCATGTGTAACTGCAATAATCTGTCTGTGGTGAAAGCTTCCTGGCATAAACCGCAAGTAAATGGAGTGGGCAGAGTTTCACCATGGACACTCTCCACATGGCGTTTTAGATGGGCCCTCTCCTTGAACCTCTTGTCGCAGATAAAACATTCATGAGTACCAGTTTTCAGTATATGCACATTCCGCACATGTCGATCCAAGTCTGGTCTTCTAGTGAAATTTTTGTCACAAAGAACGCAAATATGTGATTTTGCAAAACTTCTTTCTTTCGCGATGGGAGTTTGATTCTGTTGGCTTTGAACAATTGAATCATGATTTGAATTTAATGAGTCTAAATCTTCCCAGGCACTGATAACACCATTAATATTGTCCTCATGGATTAAATCTCCATTTTGTTCAAATTGCAATTGCACATGGTCTTTGCTCTCTCGGTCAATGTTTTCGTCAAGATTTTCGACACCTTTTATCATCTTGTGAGTTACACAGGAACACACATCAATATTTCTGCAAATAATAAAAAATTAATCTTAATCAAAACGTTTGATACACAACGGACTGAAAAAAGTGAATAAACTAGGTTTGAAGTATAGACTAGTTTAATTAGAAAAATAATGGCTGAACAATATTGTTATCATGGTTATGAAACATGCCAGTCACAATACGTCTTAATTATATACAATCAAGTGCAGGTTGATATATTGGAAATCGTTCAACACTGTTCAAATAAAATATTTAGTACATACATGTACTATAAAACACGTACGGGACATTCACTAGCTTCAGAAGAGTGTGTGAAGTATACGACTACGTATCAGATAATGGACACTTATAGAGAAAAAACAGTGAACCACGATGTGTAGCGTAGACCTAAATGGCCCACATCATTTCGTACGATAAAGATGAGAACGGCCAACCGTAGATTCACACAGAAAAAAAAATCGATTACAGTCGGATGTTACAGTAAATCAAAGTACTGAAAGTACTGTTAGACGGAGGCTTAAAAGAAATATATATGTCATACATTGCTGTAAAGAATATTATGAGAAATAATGTGTAGTTTTCTTTTCAATTCAACATTTTTTTCAAAGGATACTCCAATATTCATGAGGTTTTTGGGATATTATAATTTCATCTTTGTAACGTAAACTTCGCCTTGATTAAAGTTCACTGTTATTTAGATGAGATACTTTCAATATTAAACCTTTCAAAGTAAGAAACAGTAATTGACTAGGCCTGGTTGACATAAAACTTAGACGGGCTAACTTTTTATCCCAGTCTCACTTAAGGAATATATAGTGGAAAAGTGAGACTGAGATCAAAAGTGAGCTTGTCTAAGTTGTATGCCCCCAGGCCCGGTTTGATGAATGTAGGTTTAGTATGTTCTAGTCATGAGCCCACTGGCGGAATTAAAAGGGGCCCCTGGCCCCCTCCCTTTTGAGTCCAAAAAATACGCAATATTTGATAAATGAGTGTTTTAATTGTGGGCCCCTTCCCTGACCTCAAACTGGTCCCCCTATTTCAGAATTTCTGGATTCAGCACTAGGCCTCAGCCTGTCAGGAGTCTCCATATTTCAAGATATCTTATTTATAGGTCACAGAGACCTACTGTTAACATAATTATGACATGTAACAGCTACCAAAATCAAAATTTCTCGGCCTTATTGTAATAATGTTATGATATGAGCTAACATGGAAAAAGAAGCAGCCAGGTAATTGGACATGAACAACATAATATAGTACAGTTTGTCTTAAACCTTTGTGATACAAAATGGGGTGACCTAGCTTGAAAGCAACACAGAATTTTCTTTAAGTAATACAACTTCATTAACATGCAATAAATGTTCGTGCCAGAACACAATTTTTTGAGTGGAATAAAATATACTTTCTTACTTTATGTAAACAGAACAATCAAGTTCATAAGACTTGCTATTTCACAAGTTTAAATTGTTTTTGGAGAACTGGAGTATTGCTTACAATAACAAAGATATATCTTGACAAATTTGACAACCAATATTTCTGGAATTATTAAATGTAGTATTTTATCATATGACAGATTAACCCAAAAAATGTCTTTCTTTACTCGTATACCAGTGGAAATGGTTGTCCTTTTCAGTTTATCTGTTTAAAACAATCATTAACAATGAGACATGATTACAAATTACGTAGAGAAAAGTTATAAATATATAACTATGATTTCTGCTTTTCAGTAACTCTGTTAAAACAATCACTTTACCAATGATGTAGGTTAAAAAAAATTGACATGAATACCAATGATCAGAAATACATGTAATCTTGTATATAAAAAATAATTAAAGTTTGGGATGTGAAAGAGGTAAAACACAAGTATCAAATGCAAATAAGGATCAACGATATGACAATAAGACAACTTATTTCAGAAGATATGATTTTTAATTATTAATTAGGATATTATGTGATAAATCATGTAAATCCTATGAACCAAGATTTGGGTTGTACCCAAGGGTCAAACGTTACAAATGCATTTTGATCTCAATATCAGAGTTGCCGTTTGTTTCTCTCTTATCTAATGTGAGGGTACCCCAAACACTCAAACCGCTTGTAGAAAGTGTAAATCTATTTTCATGTGTTTCCTGAAATTATACATAATATCAAATAAACAATTCAAAACTAGACTGTTAATATTCCTACATATAAAAATACTATGCATTTGTTTATTCATCGATCCTTGTCAGATTAAAAAACTCCATGAAACCTATTGATGCAAGCGTCAAAAATCGGCCGCAAACCAATTTATCGGTCCTTTCAAAAAGAAATTAGAAAAGGAATGAAAATGAGATTACAAACAACAATCAAGCACAAAAAATTCCATTAAAACTGAAATGCTTGATCTATTATTAAAATATCTTATATTTATACCTGCGACATAAAACATTTGCATGCGACATAGCAGGATTTTCTTCAATACATAATACAGGTACATCTGCGTCTCCACACTTAGTTTGATACACAGGCGAATTCTGGTGGAAGTTTTTACAATTAAATATAAAACTAAAGTTTAAACTTATCTGTTACTAGAGATAGTTTTTACTTTAATAAAAGAAGCAATTGATAAGTGGGGTTCCTCGATCACTCTCCGCGGATGTTAACCCCCACCCCCACCCCCCAACTCCCTCTAGATCCGCCACTTCATTTCTTCTCGTTCTTGTTTTGGTGCGAGAACCGGCGGGAAAAGGCTCGGCATATTGTAAAACATGCTTTATCATCGTCTGTTGGAACAAAATCTCCTAATATTCTGTCTGATAAAAAAATAATAGTAAATCACTTTTTTTTTTACATATTCCGTAGGAAATGTATTTATTTGCACGTCATTTAAAAAATATTAGACAAATCCTGTTTATTTAGAAAAAGTAGAACTGTTTGTTTATACTTGTATGTGACGCGATCTTTGTTTTAGACTATGCCTATCCTTGCGGTTAGTGAAACTCAGAGTCGCTCTAAAAATAGAATTCTCAAGGTAAGGAAAACAATTCCACCGATAGATGGTGCTTGAGAAATCCTTCCTGTTTACATTCCATGGGCAAGACAATCCCTATACACGGAGGCTGTCATACAGCCTCCGTCTAAAAAGGATCATACATATATATAGAAAAACGTTATACGTTCTTGTTGTTTTTATACATCATCTAACGATCATAACACTAGTATATACGTCCAAGTCCGAAATAAAATATGGATCTTACGCCCAAGGCCCAAGCTTCGATTCCGTATACAAACAACAATCGTCCTCTCGGAACCCACTTTACTACATTTTATGGAGGGGCATTAGCGTTATTATTTTTTCGTATCACGAACTCGCATGCAATACATTTAAAATGATTAGATGTAGATGTAGATTAATTTTATCCTGATTCATTTAAATACAAATACAAATATCAATTGGCAAAAACACACTTACAATAATTTGCATAGCCCACTTGAACATCATTAAATAACGTTTACTTAATTTTTTTGAAGTGTCGTATAATTAACTTTCATGTTAAAAAAAATCTAATAAATTTCAGAGAACATTTACATATACATGTAAATAAATACAATCATTGAATTTTTACTTTTATTTCTTATGAAAACCATTGCCATTAATCGGTGCATAAACGACACTTAACAAGCCACGTGTATAGATTTCAAAGGCTGTTCCATTATTTAAGCATGCAATTACCCATCAATCAATAATACAATATCTAACATGTTTAATTCAACTTTGCATGATTTTTTTCAAACTCAATGAAATGTCTTTCTTTGTTTGTTAATATGGGAATTAACGTCGCAGCTATTACAGAAAAAATTATATAAACCGCTTACGCTGGCTATGTACGTATTTTTTCTGCAACAGCTGCAACATTAATTACCGCACTAGTTAACAACCAAAGAAAGACATTTTATTATATAATTGTAGCATATATCTTTCATTGTAGATTAATATCTTTTCTTTGTTCTATTATAAATATTACTAAGGTATGCGGTTCTTAGCTAAGATTAAGATTTACAGTGGATTGATTGATTGTATATTGTTTAACGTCCCTCTCGAGAATTTTGCACTCATATGGAGACGCCACCACTTGCAGGTGGAGAGCTGCAAATTTTGTCCTATACTCGGCACTTATGGCCATTGAGCAGGGAGGGATCTTTTTTGTGCCAGCACCTACTGTGACATGGGACCTCGGTTATACGGTCTCATCCGAAGGACCGGTCTCCACGTCCCACAGTGGGATTCGCACCCGCGACGTAAGGATTGACTCCTTACTAAGAGACTCTTAAGCAGACGATATAACCAGTGCGCGACGCGGGCAACTACAAGCTGTTTGGAAACAGAATCGCCCCGAAACGATTTTGAAGAATACAAGCTCCAGCATTTTCACTAAAAAAATAACTTCCAAATTAATTGTAACAAACCTTTTTGAGGTTGTGTATACTATGTCTTTAAATGTAAAATATAATCCAAATAAGACGAAAATTCAATTAATTTTTTCAACGTTTTTCTCGCTTCAAAATAACACGTCATATTTGTCGTATCCCTATGGTTTATAACAATTAACCTCGGATAACGATCTATGCACACTGATGCATTGTCCCAGTAATAACACGTGCTTAGGGTTCACAATTTATTCAACTACAACAATATTGATGACGTAGTACACAGAATGATGGATAAGACAGTAACTGATATATCTTAGAGTTATCTTTCTTAGAACACATGAAATAAGCCAAACACTACATCCCTTCCTTTTTCCAGATCAAAATTTACTTTTAATGTACATGAAATTTTACTTAATAAAACCCCCCTTTTTTTTTAAATTGAAAATACAATGTTGCTGATAATACCTTTGAATGTCACTAACTACAAAAACTAACAAACATGACTAAATTATTCATTTAACTCAGTTCATAGTCTTTAAAGAAGTTTCCCAGAATCTTCAGAAGAATTTGATACATCACCATGATCATCATACGAATCGCAAGCACTTGATTCCTTGGAATTGATATTATATTCACACTGATTTGACCTTGACACATTTTCATTTGACACATTTTTACTTGACACAATTTCATGATTTGACACATTCTCCTTCTGCAAGGACACATTGTGATTTTTCACATATTCACATTGATTTTTCACAGATTTCTCACTTGGTGAACTTGGCATTTCCCCTATGAACTTCTTGAGATGCGTAACATTCCTTCTGTATCGCACACCTTCGGGAGATTCCACCAATACACCATTTCCTTCCTTTGACACAATTTTCATTGGACTTGGATTAAAATTGGTCGAAAGCTTGTCGGTTTTCTTTTGCTTCATCAACACGAGATCTCCTTCCTGTAGATCATTTTTTGTGCATTTCTCCTTGCGTCTGTGTACATTTTGCCCTTCTCCTTGCTTTCCTTATCTCGATCACGAATTTCTGTAACGGTTCCATTAAGTTGACATAATTCGGGTAGTTTTGTATGAATTGTTCTTCCAAATAACATTTGGGACGGACTAATTCCAGTCACGGTGTGTGGAGTGGATCTATACATCATGAGGTATGTGAGCAATTCCTCCTTCCAGTTTTTTTTTCTCAACTTGAGCTATTTTGAGTCTTTTGAGTAGAGAACTATTTTGACGCTCTATTTCCCCGTTGGCTTGAGGCATTAATGGTGTTGTCTTTCGGTGAGATATTCCGTACTCCTGCAAAAACTCCTTGAACTCTCCACTAACAAATTGAGGTCCATTATCAGTCCTTATTGATGATGGAACACCATGTGTAGCAAAAGTGCTTTTCAAACTTTGAATCACTTTGTCTGTTGTCGTTGATCTCATGATGGTCACATCTACCAATCTTGAATAGTAGTCCACAAGAACAAACAAACTGTCCCCTGATGGCAATGGTCCTAAGAAGTCCACAGCCAAATCCTGCCACGGTTCTGACGGTAACTCAGTCCTGTGCAATGGTTCTGGATTCATTGGTCTAGCTACCAGCTGACATCCATAACATGACTCACAGTGTCTCTCTATATCTTTGTCTATGCCTGGCCACCATACTTTCGATCTCAGACGCTGTTTCATCCAAACTATACCAGGATGACCTTCATGTCCCAAATCCAGTATTTTCCCTCTCAGAACTTCAGGGATCACAATTCTAGTCCCTCTCAAAACTAAATGTCCAATAGCACATAGTTCATCTTTAACAGGTAAGTATTCCTTACAAGTTATTTTATTCCAATTCCCTGTGATGAGACACTTCTTCACTTGTTCAAGATCACCGTCCTCTGCTGAAGCTCTTTCAATTTCACGGGTTGTCATGGCAACAGGTGTTGCTCCTTCAGATATCAAACAAATGTATTGCTCTATTTCATCATGTGAAGTTGTGTGGTCAGCTTTTTGAAGTAATCTTGAAAGACAATCTGCCACATTTCGAGGTCCAGGTATATACACGACTTTATAGTGGTAAGACTGTAATCGTAAAATCCACCTCTCCACTCGTGCACAAGTTTTTGACCTTGGAGAGAATATGAACTGTAGAGGTTTGTGGTCTGTTACAAGTTCGAATTCCTTGCCAAAGAGATACATGTGAAATCTTTCACAGGCCCATACAAGTGCAAGTGCCTCTTTCTCCGTTTGCGAATATCTGCGCTCTACATCGGACAAACTACGGCTTGCATAACAGATTACTCTCTGGTCTTTGCCTTGTTGTTGGATAAATACTGCACCAAGTCCAACTGGTGATGCGTCTGCAACAACCTTAGTAGTAGCCTTTGGATCGAAATATGCTAGGGTACATGCCTTTGCCATCAACTCCTTCAGTTTCATAAAAGCATCGTCCTGTTCCCGTTCCCACTGAAATTTCGCTCCTTTCCTTGTGAGTCGCCTTAGCGGCTCTGCGATCGTTGCTAGATTGGGTATAAATCGCGCACTGAAATTAACGAGTCCCAAAAAACTTCGGATTTCTGCAGCATTCGATGGTTGTCTCTCTTCTAATACAGCTTTGACCTTGTCGTCACCAACACAGATTCCCTGCTTAGATAGTACATGTCCCATAAAAGATACGTGCGGCATGTTGAACTGACACTTGTCCAAGTTAATTGTGAGACCTTTCTCGCTCAACTTTTGGAAGAGTCTATCTAGATTTGTGTCATGTTCTTTCTGAGATTTTCCATGTACGATAATGTCGTCAAATATACTCTGCAGTGTCTGCACGCCTTCACAGTCCTTCAACCCTTGGTGAATAATTTTATTGTACAGTTCTGGTGCACAAGAAATCCCAAACATCAGTCTCTTGTATCGAAAGTTTCCGTTGTGTGTTTGGAAAGTGGTTATTTCCCTTGCACTAGGGTCCAGTTCAATCTGATGGTAAGCCCATTTAATGTCCAATTTCGAGAACACTTGACTCTGATTCAAGTCACTCAAAATATCATCAACTGTCGGGATTGCTTGCATACCTCTCTCGGATGACAGCTTCATTGGCCCTACGCATATCAACGCATAGTCTTATGTCACCATTTGCTTTTGGCACCACTACTACCTGACTCATCCAATCACTTGGCTCGTCAACTTTCTCAATAATGTCATATGACTCTAGTTCCCGTAAGTTCTGTTCAACTTTGTCACGTAAATGGTAAGGTATCCTCCTTAATGGTTGTACCACGGGTTTCACGCGGTCATCGATTGAAATCTTCAACTGAAAATCTTTCAATTTTCCCAGTCCTTCGAAACACTCTGGATATTTTGCTTTCAAACTGGCCTTTGTGTCTGTTACCTGTTGTACAAGTCCAGATTCTGAGTCTCCAGATTTACCAATATGTGGCTGTGTCCTTACCCAAGAGCGGTTGTCCATTTTCTTCTATCACATAAAAAGTAACATCGCGTAAGGACTTGTCACTACCACAAACAGTTACTTGTGAAGTAAAACATCCAGCTACGGTCAAGGAATTGCGACTCCCATACCCATATAATTTCATGTTGGTCAGTTGTGAGGTACAGCTGATTTTCTGTTCCTTCAAATGTTCCCATAAGCGTCGATCACTGATATTAACGGAAGCACTGGAATCAATGATAGCTGAGATCTGAACACCTCCAACTTCAATATCGATCTTACTGTCTTTGTTACCAATAGTGTCCGAAACTGTAAAAACATAGTCATATTTCTCCAGTTCTTCAGGATGCTCAGTTGGGGTATCATTCACTTGCTTTACATAACTCCGTTTCTCTTTGCTTTTCCCTTTGAAGTCCTTGGAATGTGTTTTACTCCTGCACCACTGAGCAAAATGACCTTCCTTCTTACAGGTATGACATTTTTTTCCTTTTGCGGGGCAATCTGTACTTCCATGACAATGTCCCACTCTACCACATGCCCAACATGTCTTCTTTTGTGAATGAGCTGTCGATTTCTTCGCTCTAACTCGGTTTATCGATGCACCATGACCTTGATCACCTGTAGTTGTTCCCTCCTGAGAATTACCGGAAATTCCATTTTGGATAGCATCAGCTTGCTTGTCTGCAAATTCCATTGTCTGTGCTAATTTTATCACATCGTCCAGTTTTACGTCAGCGCGTTCCAGTAATTTCCTACGAAGTCTATGTGACGTACATTTTTCAATCACCTGATCACGTATCATTTCACTTTCATCAGCAAAATTACAATATTGTGCTTTCTGCTTGAGTCTTGTAATATATTTGTCAATCGATTCACCCTGTAGTTGACTCATAGACCTGAATACAGATCTTTCATACGTAACGTTTGTATGCGGTGTAAAATGTTCACTCAGTTTTTTCACAGCAACTTTGAACACATTGTTCATTTCAGCATTATTTTCGTCTGGTTCAGGTATTTCGATACTAAAGAAAATATCTTGAACTGCACGACCTGCATGGTGTAACATAAGTGATTTCAACTGTTTCGGGTTAACTACCCCTTTACCTTCTGCAAAAAGTTCAAAGGACTGCAGCCATTTCTTCCTCCGGAAGCCCATGCTGTTGATGTCGCCGTTCAAACTAAAGTAATTCCATAAACGACGACCAACTGCTTCCTGTCAACTGCTCACTGCACATGTGCTATTGCCAGGTTCGTGTTGTTGTGTCTACAATGACAGAATTAATTTGAATTTAAATTCGGAATTCTCTGGATTGTTCGTAATAAAGCACTGAGTTCGAGTTATCGCCCGTGTTTAGTTTGCTACATTGTGAATACATGGAACGAATTCTATCGTTAAACTCTAAGGTCAAGGTAAAAAAAAATTATCCTTGGAAAAGGTCATGAATATATACACATGGGAAGTATGGAAGCCCTATCAAATACCGCGTTACAAACAGAGTTAATTTTTTTTGTTATCCAAACAGATGGGAACAAAAAAATTCTTTTTTCACCTCGAATAGACCGTCACCGTATTAAGGCGGTAGAGCGCTCGCTTCGTGATCGGAAGGTCGTATGTTCTCTAATCACGGCCGCGATTGAACCAAGTCGATAAAAAATGGTGGCTACTGTTCCTTCGCCAAGCCCCGGCACTTTGAAGTGAATGTTGCGGATCATTCGGATGAGACCTTGAAAACCCGTGTCACGGTAGGTGTTGGCACGATAAAGAAACCTTCACTATTGAATGGCCCAGAGCGACGAGAAAGGACTAAATTTGAATCCCTTCATCGGTATATGAATAATTGAAAACGTCTATAAATTGGGAAATATGGAGAAAATTCTCGAACTGTACGTTAAACAACATACAATTAATCGATCATCTTGAATAGTCACATTAAAAGTTTTGCTGGAATTAGTTTAATCAGATAGGAAGTTGTGGTTTCATTTTAAAACAATAATGTCAAAACAATTCAAATCTTTTCTACCTAGTACTTGAATTTTTTTTCTTTTTTGACAATGATTGAAACGTATTGAGATGTACAAAAAATTTGATGTACAGAATATATTATCAGTTGATGGAAAACTCCATAAATAACTCCAAAATTCCATAAACGACGACCAACTGCTTCCTGTCAACTGCTCACTGCACACGTGCTATTGCCAGGTTCGTGTTGTTGTGTCTACAATGACAGAATCTTAATAGGCAATCATGCTTCCAGACTTCTACGTGTATTTGATAGTAAGGCGTAGCACTAATGCCAGTAATTTCACATCGTTGTAGGAATGCCATCAATCTTTGTTTCGGAGATTAATTATCCACGATTGCAATATGGTTTATCGAATCTGATGATTCATGTTCTTACCCTGTTAGTTTGTCTAGCTGTTAAGCAATTCTTAAAAGTGTTCAATTCCTGTCTCTTTTAGTATTATTAACATGAAAATATTGGTATTTTAATTAGCTCATTATACTGCCTATATATTGGGAGCTTTTTCCCCCAGTGGATCAGACTTTATAGAAATACATGCATACACGTGTATCCTCTTATATTTATTTCATACAAAAATAATTTCTTTTCTTTTTGCATTTTAATGTACATGCATGTATGTATTACCTAAGTATAACACGGAGTTTGTTATCCCCTCGGAACGGAGTTGGAGAGGTCATAGTAATACAATCGTGTGTGTGTAAGGGTGTGCGTGAGTCAGTTCTGAGCGAAACGGAAATGACGTAATTTACATCGGGATCGATGTCGAATGCTGCCTTGATTTACAGATATGCTCTTTGAGTGGCCTTGTTGTGCCCTTCTTTCTCATCGCAATAACAATTCTTTCTTAAGTTTCGTTCTCTAACTTCTAGCTTTCCTTTCATATTTTTTTCTCTAACCTAACAGAAACATTGTCCTAACAGGGCACCATCATTTTCTAGGATCTGACTTAATGCAAGCCAGGTGTGTATCTCCATAAAATCTTAAACGTTTCTGGAGTTCGAGAAAATGAGGTGAGTTGTAACGTACTATTTGAAAATACAATTAACGTAAATTTTTAATCATAATAATACAGATGTATCTTGACATGTAACAACTTTGAATTAAATAGCATTTTAAATGCATTTCTGTAGTACTAAGTGGTTTCCACCTCAGTCAAACTTTGAGAGAGGCGTGGACGGACTTCATATTGATGATGTCACTGCCGATACTGTGGCTACGTCGTCACGCTATACGTTTACTTCCGGTCCCGAGACGGAGCCACTAGTCCCCCCAATTTTTCATGCTTCCACCTATAAACTACGGTCTGTGGATGATTATCTCAAGATTTTAGAAGAGGTATGTTGCACTGCATGGATATTGCACAATTTACAATTGCTTATGTGACATTTCTCATAATTTATGCTTAAGATGATTGTGTTTTGCGTTCAGTAGAGTGAGAGTTTTTGGAGTAGATAAATCTAAGAATATACATCTGCTGAATTCGTTGTTTATTTAAACAGGGTGGATACATTTATTCGAGATTTAGCAACTTCAATCGTGACTCCGTTCAAGCAGCAATAAATGACATAGAAGGCGGGAAAGGTACTCTCGTTTTCTGCACTGGAATGGCTGCAATTTCTACAGCATTTCTCTCTTTCCTGAAAAGTGGTGATCATATAGCAAGTATATTCTGCATTTAATCATCTTTTCATTGTCATATAGAGCAACAATGCTAGTATTTGAGTTAAAATTAGTCCAAGATTGAAAAGAGCAAGGAAAAGCCACTTTTCAATATAAACGAACAATTTTCAGCTGCAGTATAAAAGTTTTTTCTTCTAACATTTGATAGTACCAAATGACTCTCATTTTCCTTTCCATACCAGCCAACTTTAACCAATAATGGGAGACTCTTTGTCTGTAGGTGGCAAATAATCCTTGCTACAGTGGTACATATGACATGGTAACAAACATACTGCCTCGTTATGGAATCGAACACACCTTTGTTCCTACAGGGTGTTCGGTAGAGGAATACCGAAAACACGTTAAACCTAATACCAGGGTAAGCGCTTTGTGTTTTATACCCCCGCTTGAAAAGTGGGAGGATATATAGTAATCTAGATGTCCGTCCGTCTGTCTTAACATCCGTCTGTTATGCTTTGGGGTACACATCTCTTATCCGCATTTCCTCTTATACCACTGAATGAAATGATGAGACTTTCAGAGAATCTTTATTACAAAACGCCATTCTGCACCTCTTATTTTACTTTTTGAACCGACACATAATTTTATTATCTCACCTGAGCCGACGCTCAGGTGAGCTTTTCTGATCACATTTTGTCCGTCGTCCGTCTAGATGTCCAGTTGTCCGTCCGTCCGTCTGTAAACTTTTCACATTTTCGACTTCTTCTTGAGAATCACTGGGCCAAATTTGACTAAACTTCGTACAAAGTATCCTTTGGTAAATGGTAATTGTTAAAATGTTAAAATGACCAGGTCCCCTCACAAGGGGAGATAATCAAGAAAAGACAAAAATAGGGTGGGGTCATTAAAAAATCTTCTTCTCAAGAACCACTGGGCAAGAAAAGCTTAAACTTATGTGGAAGCATTCTTGGGTAGTGTAAATTCTAATTGTTCAAATCATGATCCCCTGGGGTTGGGCGGGGCCACAATGGGGAATCAGAGTTTTACAAAGAAATATATTAGAAAAATCTTTTAAAATCTTCTTCTCAAGAACCACTAGGCCAGAAAAGCTGAAACTTATGTGGCAGAATCCTGGGGTAGTGTAAATTCTAAATTGTTCAAATCATGAACCCCGGGGGTAGTGCAAAGCCACAATTGGGAATCAAAGTTTTACATAGAAATATATAGAAAAAATCTTTTTAAATCTTCTTCTCAAGAAATGTGGAAGCATTCTGGGGTAGTGTAGATTCTAAATTGTTCAAATCATGACCCCTTGGGTCAGGGCGGGGCCACAATGGGGAATCAAAGTTAACATACAAATATATAGGAAAAATCTTTTAAAATCTTATTCTCAAGAACCACTGGGCCAGAAAAGCTTAAACTTATGAGGAAGCATCCTGGGGTAGTGTAGATTCTAAATTGTTCAAATCATGACCCCCGGGGGTAGGGCGGGGCCACAATGGGGAATCAAAGTTTTATAAAGATATAATAAAGTATAAAGGAAAAATCCTTGAAAATCTTCTTCTCGAGAACCACTGGGCCAGAAAAGCTGAAACTAATGTAGAAGCATCCTTGGGTAGTGTAGATTTCAAACTGTTTAAATTATGATCAGTGGGGTAGGGTGGGGTCACATTATGTATTACAAGGGGGAAATCTGGTAAAGAACAGAATGGTCAAAGCTTCTTAGGTGAGCGATGTGGCCAATGGGCCTCTTGTTTCTTTCCCATAGCAAAACATGGACACTGCCATAATATTTATATGGGAGGCGGGGGTATCATTTAGTGAGCACATTGCTCACAGTACCTCTAGTTTTTTTTTCTGTTTATATACAAGATAAAGCAATGGTGTCTTAGGCCCATATTATGGAACGCCATCACTGCCTTATAGCATACAACTATGCATTTATTATGCCAATTTATCATAACGTGATGTGAACATATCTTTACGTTATGTCAATTTTTTATGAGATGATGTGTAAATATCTTAACATCATGCCAATGCTGCATTACATGAAGTAAATACATCCTTTCATTATGTCAGCACTTCATAACTTGAAGTAAAAAATTAATTATGTGAAGTGATAATGTGTTTACATTGAGTTAAAACTTTATTACGTGAAATGAATGTTTCTTTACATCATTTCATTTCCTTAATATGTGAGTCAAAATTGCATTACGTCAAGTGAATTGTGTTTTATAATTAAACTTATCATTACATGAAGTCAAAAATCCATTCCTTTTTGAGAGTGTATATTTCTATTATATCAAAGCATTATTACATGATATGGATTTATCTTTATTTTACGGCGAGAGCATCATGATGTGAGGTGAACACATCTTACCTTCATGTCAGTACTTTATTACGTGGTGTAAAAAGTGTATAACATAATGTTAACATATCTTTATATTGTATCAACACTTTATTACATTATGTCAAAACTACATACCGTGATGTGGATATATTATAACGTTATGTCAACTCTTTCTTATGTGATCTAAAAATAGCTTTATTTAAGGAATGACTCTAATTCTTGGCCATATTATCGAGTATAATCTGGTTTGGGTCAGTTTACGCTTTATAATCCGCGAAGCCAAGATGGCCAAGAATTAGAGTCATTCCTTATAATTAATTTTAAAACAATTAAACAACTTTTGATGTAAAATTGTGTTGCTTTTTATAAGTTCCTATTTAGGGCCAGAATTCTATTACAAAAATCTACCAGTCTTTCATCTAAATCAACTGAATATGCCTTAAGTAGTTAGCATGGATGGGCACATGTCAGTAGCGGATATGGGAATCTTGAACAAGGAAGAGGGACGGTATATGGTTGGCATATGGTATATGGTCGGAACCGGGGGGGGGGGG
>PRKT01000058.1:1621672-1635701 GCA_003671525.1 Saccostrea glomerata | reverse complement strand
CCCCCCCCCCCCCCCCCCCCGACACTGATATTTATTTAGCAGTTCGAAAAATATCGTATTTTAAAAACAGCAAGGGCAACACTCACAATCTTTCTTGAAGCTTAAGGGTTTTGCTGTAAATATACTGAAAAGGGTAAAGCAACGCTGGTAACTCAATGTGCCATTTTTTTCAAAAGGTCCAAACTAGAAAATCATTTTTCGCTTGAATGGGGTAGAGGTAGGGGATGGATTATTTTCCAACTTCTTTCAGTACCAAATTTTATTCATCAATAAAACATTAATCTCATTTCACTAATGCAACAAAAAGTGAGAAAAAGTCATTTCGACGAACATTTTCAATAGTTAAAAATAAAAAAAAATGTGTTTGGAAAAAAGTAGGGGTCTTGAAAACTCAAGATAAATTTCGAAAATTGTGCACTCAAATCGGTGTTCAAAATAAACTAACCGTAAAATGTTTGACATCAAGGAAAATGGTAAAAATCCCCCAAAATGTACAAAGCATCGGGGGTTGGGGGATGGGGTGAGGCTACCCCTCCGTTTTTCCAATCACAAATTTTTACTATTGAAAATGTTCATAAAAAGCCATTTGACACCCCCTCCACTTTTTGTTGAAGTTATGTGAAATAAGGGTGATGTAGTAGTAATAGTATAATATTAAATTTGGTACTGAAAAAAGTTGGAATTCTCCGCCTCCCCATGTACTTCAAAATGGGGGCGGCCTTTCATTGTACAGTTTCATACCAAATTAACGGTAGAACATGATATCACGTGCCAGATTATTTAAGAAATGTTTTTAATATTGTGAGGTATTTAAAAACATTCCTTATATTTACATTTTGCATGTTTGGAAGCACCGAAAATGTATTCAATTTTCCTTTTTCTAACGTCGCTGTAGCCTTATTGTGACGTCACGTTTCTACGCGCGAGTTTACACGAAAATGAAATTCAAATCAATTTCAGAGTTGGCTTTGTAGAAAAACACAGCGAATGTACATATGTATAGGAATGTATAGGAGAGATATACACGAAAGATAGCATAAGTACATGTGTATTATAATCTGTCATATGTATATATTAAAGTACTCCAATAACGTATTAATTTATTTGTTTAATCTAGCAGTGGAGACTCAATAAGGAACAAACGTTTAAATGGGCATGGAAACAGATTCAACTGATTTTTTAAAAACCTATTTCAATCTTTAAAATTCCTATTAATATAAGGAATTTAAATAATGAGCAAAAATTTAAACATCATTTGTTGATTTACAAATAAGATACAGAACTCCTAATGTATACAGGGTTCGTGCTTTGTTTTTATTTACACTTTACTTATAGAAAATATCATATTTACAACAAAACAGATTCAGCAAATCACTAGAAACATAATAAAAGGTTTAGAGTTCTAAATCTGCTTTGTATCTCGAAAACTGTCATTCAAACTTTGAAAATCATTAAAAATACCTTATTTAAATATTTGTAAACATGAAAAATGGGAAAATAAATTTAAATTTTTTCAGATGAAACTGTCTATGTCCCTTTAGAGTAAAAGAGATACATAATAAAATATTTGTCAAAATCTCTTCAGTTACAACAAGGGTGCATTTGGTTTCCAAAGTTCCACATTGATCAATGTTGAAACACACCATACAGACTTGGAACTCACAAACAAGGATACATTTTGTGAAATTAAATTAATACGGAAACATTCTAGATAGTAGTGTATGAATTGGACTTATCAATTTATCATGACTTAGTTAGATTAAATTTACTTAACCCCAGATCCGGAAGATAATGTTGCGTTCGTCGAAAGGAAGATTTGATTAAAAGCTGCCTCCTTTCAAAAACAATGATACTCTCTAAGTTTCAGCCGTATCCGCTGTTAAATTGCCAATATTCATATTCAGGAATTTATATTTTGAAAATCGCAATATTTTAGATTATTTATAGAGGGGTTAAAACATTTTTCGAGATTTAAAAAACGTTGACCCTTATTATGGCCAGACTTAAATCTACACCAGGCCCTACCTGAGTATTCAAAATGGCGCTATATAGGGGTCAAAAATTAGAACGCCCAAAACAGCAAAAATTTACACATATTTTCCTTTTTATCTTGAAAACTAAAAATATTTTGTTAAGACATGTTGAACAAAAGTTGTGCATAATTGCAAGAGCTTTCATTTAATATCATTAAAAAGGGGCTGGCCCCTAAAATAAGGGGTCTAGGGCCCTTTAAAGTTTTTGCTTTATAACTCAAAAATGGTAAATATTTCGAAATGACTATCGATTATAAAATGTGCTTTAACATGTTACTGATCTCATGAAATTGTTATTTTGTTCGAATCTTGTTTTAATGAGCTAGATGCATGACCTATTTATGTACAGGTAATTCTTTTCACTCCGCACGTAAACGAGAGCTCCTCATGCGTGTATATAAAACAAACTTACTTTAAATAAAAAACATGACTACATTGGATGCTCATGTTCTTAAGAATAAAGTTCTTGAAGTGTTTTGTGCTTTTTTCCCCAAATTATCATGCTTTTTTACTGACAACTTTCTCTTTCATTTCATTTTTTAAATCGTATAAACCAAGTCTACTAAAAAGGGAAGAAAAGATAATCTTTTCTTCTTATCACATAAAAACACACAATATACTGAGAAAATAAAACATTACTATAAAGCATATACTATTCACCACCATCAAGTGCACGCCTTTCATATTCACCTTGTTTGTTTACAATTATATAACACGCCTCCCTCGATAGCGCGGGACAAAGTCGGTCACCGGGAATCAATCGGCGTGTGATCCAGCGACCCACAGTCATACACAAATAAAAACACATAATGGTTAAATTCATTTTTTAAATATAATAGTGTTCCTTAATACTATCTCTGTCCTATGAAAATATTATTTTGTTCGAGTCTTACTTATTGTAGGAAAGAAAGCTAGACAGTTCTCATTTTGCTATTGAAGGAGAACTCTTTAAGCGTAGAATTGAAGTACACTTGCCGTAAGTGATAAATATTTTACTACGCTGTATCATATTTCTTTTTTAAATTAGGTTTTAATTAAACGTGTTCTTTGGTTCCCGTTCAGAGTATACAATGGCATCATTTTCCTTTTATTAATCAAGATCTTTCCAAGAAAAAGAGTTATAGAAAAAAAGCACGAGCTCGAGTATCTTTTCCTCGTTTAAATATGACTACAAACAATATGAACGAAAACAATATACGCCCGGATCTCATAAAAAAAAACTTTTTAGAGTCAAATAATACACAATTATCTACTGCGCGATTCTCACATTCACCTGGAATCCAGATTTTAAGTGTTTTACCATTACGTAATCTATCTTTCGATTATATGCGTCCGAGAAAATCAAAAGCGGCACACCGCGGCGAACCATTGACCCCGCAGTCATAGGCAAAATAATTGGTATATTAAAACATTAAAACCATTTTTCAACACGACAATTAATGGAAAATTATTATTTGAGATTAATATGTTGGTTTATCTTTGTTTTAAATTTGATCGTGATACATGTTTATCTGAAACAGCTAACTAGGTTTTGTGTTTGTTTACAATTACGCGACCAACAATTCCTTCCATCGTTTGTTGAAATTAATTTAGACTGCGTGGTCGCATGTTAAATCTAATTTTACCAACTTACGGGAAAACCTTATTTTCTTTGAGTGAGTCGAATCTTTCAAAAATATCTTCAGATATCTTAGGTTTGACTTTAGTACAAAACGCTGGGGCATTTATTTTACATGTACATTAATCAGTCTTCAATTTTTAAAGTTCGTTAGCTCCATGTGTAATTTTACTTTTCATTTTGACGATTCATAGCGTAAGGACTGGCAAACTGCGGTTACTTTACTTCAACCAATATTGATTTAAATGTACAAGCTTTGCGCTTTTAACACACAAATAAATCCTTTTTTAACACACATTTTTCCAAACACATTTTTTTTTTCATCACAGATTTTTACCATGGCTATACCAGTTTTGAACTTTTAAAGAGAATCTTCCGAATCATAAGAATCTATTTAGAAATAAGAATTATACTCAATGAAATGGATTAAACATCGATAAGTATCTCCGGAACGTTTAAACTTCATAGGTGACTTCTGTGGTGCACAATGCCTTTTTATATTACAGGTTGAATAGAAAAGTTGAAAAAAATAATTCAAGATTTTGAAGCAATGAATTCAATTTGTTTTATAATTTATTCAAAACCCGTAAATGATTAGTATAGTGTGCTAACATTGTAATTTTGTTCCATTATTTTAAAAAAATCAGTAGCAGGTTATACAATGATCATGTAAGTAGTGTATATCCAAAATCGAAAATGTAAGAACTTATATAACAATCTGCAGCTACTGAATATTACAGACTTATCATGTAATTACACACTTTTATGACCTAATTTAAACTGTTAACCGTCATAACCAACATAATAGTCAAACATTAATTGTCCTATAATCGGCGCTTAGGGCCTTTGAACAGGGAGGGATCTTTTTTTGTGCCAGCACCTAAAGCGACACAGTACGTGTTTTATGCGGTCTCTTCGGAAGGACAGGTCCCCACGTCCCACAGTGGGATTCGAAACCACGACGTAAGGATCAACTCCTTACTTCGCGACTATAGAGCAGACGCTCTAATCACGGCGACCGTGGGGGATGTAAAATGAAGAAAACGGTTAGTAAAAATAAGAAGGGGTTGTTTTAAAATATTATTCTTACGAACTACAGGGCAAGAATGAGAAACCATATTTATTAAAGCTTCCTGATATAAAAAAGATTACTTTTTTTCAAATCATGACTAGAGTTTTCCCTTGCAAAGTGATTGTGTATTTTGGGGGTTAGTGTGGATTGGATGGAAATTAAACTGTCTGTTTAACTGTCCATATGTCTGTCTGTCCCTCAAAGTTTTTCCCAGAGGGCCAGGCTATAACATAAAGAAACCGGAAGCTCGTAATCGATTTCAAATGATCCTAGGATGTGTCATTGTATTTATTCAAGGCAATATTACGGCAAATTCAAGGTCACTGGAGAAATAATTAATGTTTTGTTGCAATCATTTATATGTAATCGAGGATATCTGTAAGCTCATACTTGATATAGAGAAAGCTTGCGACAAAAGTTTTTTTTTACGATTTTGACTCAAAAAATAGTATCATTTCCATCTGGACTATATTTGTTTAAGTTCATACTTGATACAGAATGCTTATAGTCCGCCGGTTTCAGACGACTAAAATAAGATCATTTTAAGAAATTCAGGGCCAGTGACAGAAAAGTTATAAAATTCCTGTCAGGGTTATTAATTTCTAATCACCAAAAGTTGTTTCAGATTTAGGGTTTATTTTGACAAAGAGCCAAGGTTATTCTGTTCAAATCAAGGTCACTGACAGAAGAATTTTTTTATTCCACGTTATGAACTAGTAAATGGAAATCATTGGAGGCTTACTTGAAACATAGATTACTTATGATTGGAGGGTTGTGTTATGACCCTGATCAAAGGTCTTTTTGGCAAATCAAGGTCACTAACAGAGAAAATGTTTAAGCATAACTTTGTAATTAATATTCACTGGAGGCTCATGTTGAGAAGAAACGTTGTTCAAACTAGAGCCGAGCTCGTTGCAAAGCAACGAGTAGGTCTTCCGTTGGAGCTGTGGACAGGAAGTACCGACCTTGGATCAAGGTCACCGCACTTTCTTATGTAAACAACCTTTTCTTCTCATCGTGAGCCTCCAGCGAATCTTAATTACAAGGTTATGCTTAAACATTTTTTCTCTCTCAGTGATCTTGTGCCCTGTTCACACGGAGAAGTTAATTCGAATTAAACGTAAGTTTACCGCGAATTAGCTTCGCTTTGCGTTCACACGGAGAATTTAATGCGAATTAGTTTACTTTGCATTAGTTTACTGCGCATTAAATTACTTCGCATTAGCTCCGTGTGAACGCTATGCGAAGCTAATTCGAATTAAATTTTGGGGCATGCGTAATGGCAAAATTAAGTCAAATACGTCATGTCAGTGGTCAGCTTTAAGTACTTGTGCTATTTTTGAGTGAAAAACTAAGGAAAAATGTGTTAATCACTAAAATATGTCTCCAGACACTGTGACATTATGTAAAATGCATCTGCTTCTGTATAAGGTGACGTGATTTTCAAATGACGTCATAATAGCCTTCCTCACGCCTGACTGTCAAAGTAAAATTTTAATTCGCATTAGTTTACTTCGCATTAGCTGTCGTGTGAACGCAATTCGCATTATTTTGATTCGCATTAGTTTACTTCGAATTAATTTACTGCGAATTAAACTTGTCGTGTGAAGAGGGCATTGATTTGCCAGACAGACCTTTGATCAGGGTGACATGACACAACCTCCAATCATAAGTAATCTATGTTTCAAGTAAGAGCCTCCAATGATTTTCACTTACTAGTTCATAGCCTGGAAAAGAACGGATTTCTTCTGTCAGTGACCTTGATTTTAATAGAATAACCTTGGCTCTTTGTCAAGACAAACCCTCAATCTGAAACAACTTTTAGAAATTCATAACTCTGACAGGTGTTTTACAACTTTTCTGTCATTGGCCCTGAATTTGTTAAAATGATCTTATTTTAAGTCATCTGAAAACCGTCGGACTATAAGCAATTTGTATCAAGTATGTCGAACTTAAACAAATAGAGTCAAAATCGTAAAAAAACCAAACTTTTTTATCACAAGCAATCTCTGTATCAAGTATGAGCTTACAGATATTCTCGATTACATATAAATGAATGCAACAAAACATTAATTCTTTCTCCAGTGATCTTGAATTTCCCGTAATATTGCCTTGAATAAGTACAATGACACATCCTAGGATCATTTGAAATCTTTGTATCGAGTACAAGCTTCTGGTTTCTTTATGTTATAGCCTGGCCTTCTGGGAAAAACTTTCAGGGACAGACAGACATATGGACAGTTAAACAGACCGTTTCATTCCCGTCCCATCCACACTACCCCCCAAAATACACAATCACTTTGCAAGGGAAAAGTTAACTCTAGTCATGATTTGAAAAAAAGTAATCTTTTTTATATCAGGAAGCTTTCATAAATATGGTTTCGAATAGTTTTTGAATAAATTATTACACAAATTAAATTCATAGCTTTAAAATCTTGATTTATTTTTTCAACTTGACTATTCAACCTGTAATAAAAATGTGCATTGTGCAAGCACAGAAGTCACTTATGAAGTTTACAGGTGCGGAGATACTTATCGATGTTTAGTCCATTTCATTGAGTATAATTTTAATTAGATCCTTATAATTCGGAAGATTTTCTTTAAAAGTTTAAAACTGAAATAGCCATGGTAAAAATCTGTGATGTAAAAAAATGTGTTTGGAAAAATTTGTGTTGAAAACAGATTTATTTGTGTGTTAAAAGCACAAATTTAGCTTGTGCATTTAAATCAATATTGGTTGAAGTTAAGTAACCGCAGATCGCCAGTCCTTACGCTATGAATCGTCAAAATGAAAAGTAAAATTACACATTGAACTAACGAACTATAAAAATTGAAGATTGATTAATGTACATATAAAATAAATACCCCGGCGTTTTGTTCTAAAGTCTAACCTAAGATATTTTAAAATATTTTTGAAAGATTCGATTTACTTACAGAAAATAATGTTTTCCGTAAGTTTGTAAAATTAGATTCAACATTCGACCACGCTGTGTAAATTAATGTCAACAAGCGATGGAAGGAATGATTGGTCGCGTAATTGTAAACAAACACAAAGCCTAGATAACTGTTTTAGACAAACATGTATCACGATAAAATTTAGAACAAAGATAAGCCAACATATTAATCCGACAATAATAATTTTTCTATTAATTGTAAAATAGTTTTAATACACCAATTATTTTGTCTATGACTACAGGATCAATGATTTGCCGCGGTGTGTCGCTTTAGATTTTCTTGGACACGTGTAATCGTAAGATTACGCAATGGTACACACGCTTAAAATCTGGGTTAATTCCAGGTGAATGTGAGAATCGCGCGGTAAATAATTTTTGTATTATTTGACTCTTTAAAAGTTCTTTTTAAGAAAACCGGGCGTTTATCGTTTTCGTTCATATTGTTTGTGTTCATATTTAAACGAAGAAAAGATACTAGCTCGTGCTTTTTCTACAACTCTTTCTCTTGGAAAGATCTTGATTAATCATGTTAATAAAATGAAAATGATGCCATTGAATACTCTGAACGGGAACCAAAGAACATGTTTAAAACCTAATTTAAAAAAAAAGATATGATACAGCGTTGTAAAATATTTATTACTTACGGCAAGTTTACTGCAATTCTACGCATAGAGACTAAAGAGTTTTCCTTCAATAGCAAGATGAGAACTGTCTAGCTTTCTTTCCTATAATACGTAAGACTCGAACAAAATAATATTTTCATAGGACAGAGATAGTATTAAGGAACAATTTAATATATTTTAAAAAATGAATTTTACCATTCTGCTTTTTTATTTGTGTATAGTATTAAGGAACAATTTAATATATTTAAAAAAATGAATTTAACCATTCTGTGTTTTTATTTGTGTATAACTCTGGGTCGCTGGATTACCCGCCGATTGATTCCCGGTGACCGACTTTGCCCCGCGTTATCGAGGGAGGCGCGTTATATAATTGTAAACAAACAAGGTGAATGTAAAGGCGTGCGCTTAGTAAATAAGCATGACAATTTGGGAAAAAAAGCACAAAACATTTCAAGAACTTTATTCTAAAGAATATTAGCATACAATGTAGCCATGATTTTTATTTAAAGTAAGTTTGTTTTATATACACGCATGAGAAGCTCTCATTTACGAGTTTAGCGAAAAGAATAACCTGTACATATATAGGTCATGCATCTAGCTCATTTTAAACAAGACTAGAACAAAATGACAATTTCATAAGATCAGTAAGATGTTAAAGCACAAATTTACTATCAAAAGTCATTCGAAATATTAATCGTTTTTGAGATATATAGCAAAAACTTTCAAGGGCACTAGATCCCTAATTTTAGGGGCCAGCCCCTTTTTAAAGATATCAAATGAAAGCTCTTGAAATAATGCACAACTTTCATTCAATATGTCTAAACAAAATATTTTTAGTTTTCAAGAAAAAAAGGAAAATAAGTGTAAATTTTCACTTTTTTAGGCGTTCTAATTTTTGACCCCTATAAAGCGCCATTTTGAATACAGAAATCGAAAAACAAAAACCGATGTGCACAACTTCAATCCTTCTGTTATCTAAAACCAGTAAAATTTCTGCTCCAGCTCTTGTGGTCTCTGAGCCTTTATCCGGAAACGAAAGCCTATAAATTTTCGTTTAAAGGGAAATAACTCAAAACCGGAAGTGACTTTTTGAAATTTAAGTCAGCATTCTGGTAGAGTTTATAAACGTCTATAACCTCTGAAAATTTGAGCGAAATCCATTGATAAATGAGTGAGATATGAAGCCTCAAAGTTGCGGTCTAGGAAGTAGAAGAAAAAAAAAGAAGAATAATCTTTACCATCAGAATCAGTAGAAGGTCTTCCGTTGGAAACGGAAGACCTTAATAAGACATTGCAGTGACCTTGACCCAAGGTCGGTACTTTCAGTCCACAGCTCCAACGGAAGACCTACTCGTTGCTTTGCAACGAGCTCGGCTCTAGTTGCAAGTATATTTTAATTGGTATTGTTTCTTGGCTTCTATCACAGCCAAGGTTGATTGAGTACAAATCACAGTCTGAAGTTTTATGAGTGAGTGGCTCAATTCAGTTTTTTTAATCCACTGGGTTTGTCTAAAGGAAAGACAAAACCAGGGACATTAGCAACTGGTATACCACATACAAGCACTACTTATTGCAGACTGTGACTTGAGTGCATCAACAATGCACACACATCACTTACAATTAGACAATAAAATTAACTTACCATTTTTCAGTGGTGTACTGCTTACAAGTATCCTTTAATCATCAACAATGCATAGACCTTTCTTGGTATGTCATGCTCAACATACTCAACTGAAAATACAAGCTAGATAAAAAAAAATCAGCAATAAAATAAACTTTACATCATCGAAATGAGGACGTATTGCAAGTATATTTAAATCGGTATTGTTTCTTGGCTTCTATCACAGCCAAGATCGAGTACAAGTCACAGTCTGATGTTTTATGAGTGAGTGGCTCAATTCAGCTTTTTTTAATCCACTGGGTTTGTCTATCGCATAGACAAAACCAGGGACATTAGCAACTGGTATACCACATACAAGCACTACCTATTGCAGACTGTGACTTGAGTGCATCAACAATGCACACACATCACTTACAACTAGACAATAAAATAAACTTACCATCTTTCAGTGGTGTACTGCTTACAAGTATCCATTAATCATCAACAATGCATAGACCTCTCTTGGCATGTCATGCTCATCATACTGAACTGAAAATACAAGCTAGATCAAAAATAATCAGGCAATAAAATAAACTTTACATCATCGAAATGATTACTTATTGCAAGCATATTTTAATTGGTATTGTTTCTTGGCTTCTATCACAGACAAGATTGAATACAAGTCAAAGTCTGAAGTTTTATGAGTGAGCGGCTCAATTCAGTTTTTTAATCCACTGGGTTTGTCTATAGCATAGACAAAACCAGGGACATTAGCAACTGGTATACCACATACAAGCACTACCTATTGCAGACTGTGACTTGAGTGCATCAACAATGCACACACATCACTTACAACTAGACAATAAAATAAACTTACCATCTTTCAGTGGTGTACTGCTTACAAGTATCCTTTAATCAACAACAATGCATAGACCTCTCTTGGTATGTCATGCTTATCATACTCAACTGAAAATACAAGCTAGATCCAAAATAATCCGGCAATAAAATAAACTTTACATCATCGAAATGATTACTTATTGCAAGTATATTTTAATCGGTATTGTTTCTTTGCTTCTATCACAGCCAAGATCGAGTACAAGTCACAGTGTGTAGTTTTATGAGTGAGTGGCTCAATTCATTTTTTTAATCCACTAGGTTTGTCTATAGCATAGACAAAACGAGGGACATTAGCAACTGGTATACCACATACAAGCACTACTTATTGCAGACTGTGGCTTGAGTGCATCAACAATGCACACACATCACTAACAATTAAACAATAAAATAAACTTACTATCTTTCAGTGGTGTACTGCTTACAAGTATCCTTTAATCATCAACAATGCATAGACCTCCCTTGGTATGTCCTGCTCATAATACTCAAATGAAAATACTAGCTACATCAAAAATAATCAGACAATAAAATAAACTTTACATCATCGAAATGATTACTTATTGCAAGTATATTTAAATCGGTATTGTTTCTTGGCTTCTATCACAGACAAGATTGAATACAAGTCAAAGTCTGATACTATTTGATAATTTTTAAAAGTAATATCAAGTACAATTAAGCACTAAAATAAAAATGAGTAAAACGTGTGCAAAGATGGTCCAGATATCAATATTCCAACGGCTCTCCCTTCTATATCAATGGTTATTTTGCCAATGTTTTGTGTTTTTTAGTAAAATAAGTTTTTAAAATTTGATTATGATCACAAAAAGATGCTTTTCTTAAAGTGAACACTTAGAAGTTTTGTTAAGTGTATGAGTTTTTTCTTCTAACATCTAATAGTACCAAATGACTCTCATTTTATTTTCCATATCAGCCAACTTTAACCAATAATATGAGACTGTTTGTCTGTAGGTGGCAAATAACCCTTGCTACAGTGGTACATACGACATGGTAACAAACATACTCCCTCGCTATGGAATCGAACACACCTTTGTTCCTACAGGGTGTTCGGTAGAGGAGTACCGAAAACACGTTAAACCTAATACCAGGGTAAGCACTGTATGTTTCTGTTTCTGCTTGGGAACTGGAATCTTGATAACTCCCTCAATGATATACTTTTTAACAGTTTTATTATACCGATACAAAAGTTAAAAAAAAAAGAATTTCGAATGATGAGGAATTTGCTTTTGGAGTGACTAGTTCACTTGACTAACGCACGGGGATTTGTCAAATAACGTATTATACCGATACAAAAGTAAAATTAATTTAAAGGATTTGGGATAACGGGAATTAGCTTCCGAAGCAGGGAATAGCTTATTTGACTAACGCACGGGGATTAGTCCATTCACAGTGATTTCTAGGGAATTATTCACATTTTTTAAAATATCTAATTTTTATATAGGGTAAAGTCAGTAGAGGTATTATAAATATATTTATTTTATACAACAATATCAGATGTTATATGGTGAGACACCCTGTAATCCCAGTATGGCTGTACTTGATCTGGAAGAATTTGGTAAATTGGGGAGATCGCTGGACAATGTCTTAACAATAGTGGACAGCACTTTTGCCAGTCCTTATCTACAGCCTGTTATAAAACACGGCATTGACATTTCGATGCACAGTTGGTATGTCCTGTGTTTAAAGCCGATATATATTTTTTTAATTTCAACCCACTTTAGGCTTTATAAGAAGAGTTTGACACAGCGCTGTTTTTTTTTTCTAAATTGAACATGATTACAAAAGGCTTCCTTTTAGACAGCTTTGAATTATTCTTAAAAACAATGATTTTCTACATTCTGACAAAGCTAATTCGAGAAAAAATATACTGATGTTTATCTTTCTCCAGTTAGAGAGAATTATACTTTACAGACAATAAGAGGCCCTATTCTTATTACAGCACAAAATATCTTGGTGGTCACAGTGACCTTGTGGCTGGATGTTTGACCTTTGCCTCTGTTGACCTTTGGCAGACAGTGCTTCATTTTCAGACAACCCTGGGAACAACTCTGGTATAACTTTATTCAATTTTAACAATTTTAGTAAACATGCAGGCAGTCGTCAAGTGTCTAAACTAAAACTTTTTTAAGATTAGTCATTGCCTTTTCACTTTTTATCTAAATAATATTACTATCACCTTTCAAATGAAAATAAGTTTATGAAAAATTTTAAAATAGATTTTTTTTTCTCATGGCTATTTTGTTTAAGATAAGATAAGATAATTTTATTTTCCAATTTTGGGCCCATAAGGCATAAAGGGTTTTTTTTTTTTTACAATGGCAAGATAGAAAGTTTTGAAAGAAAGGTTATTAAACATACCCAAACATAAACACACACAAATGTATATATCTGATATAATATATACAACTGTACAGGTAGATGCAGCAGCTGGGGTTATCAAATCGCTAATTAACATGCGATCAAAATCAATATTATCAATATACATATATACCAGTTTACAAATAAATATGTGTCTATAACATCATTTATGAGGACTCATTGCATTATGCCTTATTTTGAAGGCTTTGACAAGATATTCACCTAGCTTTGTAATAATTAGATTGTCTTCATTAGACATTAACCAGAGAAATTTGTCTCCTTTTGATAATGATATGAAATTTTTGTTAAGTAATGAGATATCACGAAAAAATTTATATCTCTCCTCAGTATATAATGGGCATTCAGTAAGAAAATTATATTCATCTTCTATACAGTTTTGTTTTCAAATTAAACATATTCTTTTGTTTCTATCTAAGGGAATTCTTTGACCAGCATTATTTTTTTACAGATTCATATCTGCCTTTTTCAATTCTTAGGTCATGAGCACTTATTCCCCCTGTAGACGTACGCCATATTGCCTGCTTTTGCACGCTTTCTAGCGTCAGTATTCTAAATCTGCATATGAATTGTCAAATTGTGAATGTTGAATTTACCAGTTGGCAGAAAATACCGAAATTTTTATGTTTACTACCACCTGCGCCGGTTAATTCAAAATTTAAAGTATTGATAGTATCTACAATAATATAAGTTCTTGTCGCTCTTTTTTAGTCACCAAACGATGCAAGTCTTCTTCTCCGAGGAATCAAAACCCTTCATTTACGCATGGAGAAACACAGTTCTAATGCTCAGAAAGTAGCCGAATTCCTAGAAAACCATCCTAAGGTGACAATGCACATTT
>PRKT01000058.1:1547699-1617924 GCA_003671525.1 Saccostrea glomerata | reverse complement strand
CCCCCCCCCCCCCCCCAAAATAATGATAAAAATGCTCAATCACTTTATGCTATACTAATTTATATGAGGAAACCAACACTTGAGAATTACTGCAGTACTTTGAAAAAGTCAATCAATCAATAGGTTCAAAGCATTATAAAAATGTATTCAAAACAATTAAAAATTAATTGCATGTTTTAGTAACTGCATGTTTTTATTTTCTCTCTCTCTCTCTGAAATTGTATTTGTCTTTATAATGTTTTCAAATGTACAACTACACACATGTACATATTCCATAATGTAAATGGAACTCGTACGAATAAGTAAGGAAAATGTCTATATTTAAAAAAATCGCATATTTCGTAGCACGTACGTACATGTACTCTAACGGATGGGGGTTGGGTAATCCCTGTTGAGATTCTGCTGGGCTAGATATTTGGACTGACGCCGTCGCATGCCCAGCAGAATCTCAACAGGGATTAGGGGGTTGGGGTGGGGATGGATCGACTTCCACCCATTTTAAAAAAAAAAAGAAATAGTAAGTTACTAGTATATAAATATAATACATGTATTGAGTTTATATTTTTTAAACTCAAAGACGGCTGTCCCCTTGCCATTTTTACTTTCTTCTTGAAGCCGAAAACAATTGAGAATTATCAAAATAATCACCTTTAATATATTGTTTTTTTCTTGTTTTTCATTTCTCTCACCCCCCCCCCCCCCCCCCCCCCCCCCACCTACCCCATTTTGCGCTTTAGGCAAGTTTCTACTGCAGTTTTAAATAGGTTTTCAAAAATTGTTTTATATTTACCTAGTTCCGAAGATATCATTTACCTGATGCATGATTAGCATAACTTCAAACGGACAAATCAGAAAAATATCTGACAACACTTAGTATTTTTGTACACGTAAACTTGATTTTGTGTAGTCATCATCAGAGGGAGACACAATTTTTACTTCCCTAGCAAAAATCTAAATAACCTGTACTCCTGTTCAAATTGACACACTAGTGTAAGGAATATATTTAGGATATATCCTACACGATGAAAATAACAAGATCAATAGCCTTTTAACAAAATAAAATTTAAAAAAACCCAATCTTTTTCAAAATAGATTGTCACACAAAGAATTTCATTCATTTGCCGTACATATGTATTTTCTCATTAGAAATTCAATAAAATTGCGTCATTTTTTTTCCAAGAAAATTCCGGAAGAAAAACTGGTCATATCAAACTGATCATGCTTACCCCTTTTACTGTAATACATTGAATCCATGCGTCTTGTTAAAAAATCTATGAAATATTAGCGAGCGCAGCGAAGCGACGCTCGCGAAGCGAGCTCAATAGACTAACGTGTAAGAACAGAGGAAATTCGGATTGAAATCTGTACATACGTCAGCCAAATTTCTCTGTGCAACATTCCCAGAATTCCTGCACTACCCAATGTCCTTTGCGCGAATATTGCCGAATAAATAAATAAATAATAACGTAAAGCATATATCAGACTTTCAGTTTGTAGAAATCTTTCAAAGAAACAAGAATTAACTCTGCAATGTTTTTCGACAAAAATTGCACTAGTTCTATAGTTTCAAACAGACGCTCGGCTGTCTCCGTAAGCTCCGACGAGCTTTGTGACGTCGTATGACGTCACAGCTAGTCGAGATATCTCGTGCGGCTTGACGTTCGAAGTGGCTGATCTCAAGTGTTTTTGATTTTTGATGGTACAACTGCGCTCGCCCCAACGGTCACACCGTAAAACATATTACAAGTTATACCGGAATGAAATAAATAAAACCAATATACGGAACAAATAAAAAAGAAATATTTATCAAAATTAAAATTTCGGAATACAATTAAAGCAAAAACAATCATTTGAACTTATTAGCTTTGGTTATCTTTTCAATATCTATTCAATATCATTTAGGAAACTTACGAAAAATACATCGAACACAGGAAACAGAACGAAACAGGAAATAAATTTTAATTTGTTCATACGAAACAAAATAAAATAAATAAACTTGACAATATAATTAATGGAATTAAACAATCAGTCAACCTATCTAAATGCCTCAAAAGTTACTGGTAATCTGTATACTCGGAACGTTTTCTCAAGGTTTGGCTTGCAAGTACTTGTTATTATGACGTCATTTACGTAAAATGACGTTGATTCTACCCGTTGCTGCTATTTGGACGAGTGTTCATTGAGCATATTCAATAGTAATAATACCGGTATTATAAGTAACAACTCATTTATTAAATTCAAAAATTCGTGGCGTACGTCATCGCTGGTATGAAATTCACTTTGTTTATCCATATATTTGCCTGAAATTTTCATGATATTCTACAAATTAGCCATAAAACCTTTAATGTTATGCAATAAAAAGATGCAAAAGTTTAATAATTATTTACGTTGAATAGAAGTAAATCAAATACAAAGTCACAATTCATTTCAATAAAATCGGCCCAAAATCGGCCCAGTGGCACTCTACGCAACTGTGTGATCGGCCCAAAATCGGCCCTGTGGCACAGAAGTGGTTAATATTCCAATTTACCACGTGATCTTAGACTCAGGTAACTTTGTGAATACAAAAAATCAATAAACCACGTGGCTGTAGATCCGATAAACATTCCGTCGAAAGGCGTCCAACTTAGACCGTTACATGTACATGTACATTTTCAATCAGTCAACATAGAATTATTTCTTTTTTGTCAAGTGTTTTAATAGAGTGATGGAATATTAAATTGGAATAAAAAATGTAATATATTTTATTTTTTAGTCCTTGGATTTAGGGGTCACGTTTGGAGGCTCAACGAGTTTCAAAGATTTAGCTCCCATCTTCGAAGTAGCATCATTCCTCAAAGTGTTTTTGATCTTCTCAAAAATATAGAAGTTTTCCCCTATTTCATATACAAATAGGCTCAGTTTATTTAATTAAGTGTTAAATTTCCACCGAGAAACGACCACAATATGGGGGATCTGGATTTATAGGGATCATATACATCTCAAAGATCCTCCCCCAGTACCATCTTTCGTAAAAAAAAAATATGGCGCAATCCTTGAGAAATTCTTTGTGTTTATTTTTCTGTGTACAGTTTGTATTTTGTATTAAATTCCAAAAGCCATTATAACTGGCTAAATATTACATGTGAAATGCCCCGCCTACTCTGAATATTAATGTGACACAGTTAAACCCGACTCGGACAAGCGCAGCATTCCGGAATTAACACCAAGTATATGGCTTTTTAAATTACCATTTATAAAACTAAGACGCCGTTTTCAGTGTAAATTTTTGCAAGTTATATACCACAAAGATAACAGAGTATGAGTTAGGTGTAAAATAATTAACATTTGAGTTAATTAGATAAAGTTAGAGGGGTCCGAAAAAGGGGCCACGGCACTATGCTTAAGTGGAAACATTCTTTGAACTCATAAAAACAACACAATTTTACATCCCCAGTTGAATAATTATTTTAAAATTAAATTATAAGGAATGACTCTAATTCTTGGCCAAATTATCGAGTATAATATGGTTTGGGTCAGTTTACGCTTTTTTATAATCCGCTTTAATAGCTTCTTGCAATTGAAGCTATTAACGCATTATTTACAAAACATTGTTAGAGAAATCTGAAAGGGGTGGGGGTAAAAAAAGGGGGGGGTGTTAATGTTGCTCATCAGCGTTATGCTTAGCTTTACAACAAAGCTTATTCGCAGTTTGGTCTCGTCAATAAATCATTTAAAAAGCAATTTAAGCTAATATAATTCTACTAGAATAATAAATTAATGCTGGATTACATCCCTAAAAATCCATTTTTTTTTAATTTTGTTCTTTTTTTTAATCTTTATTTCATCTGATTTATTTCTATTTAGTATCAGTACAATTTTGTCAACAATATCAATAGGTTATGCTCCTTCAGACCAAATTGCTCATACAACGATATTTTTCTAAGATCTTTTTCACAGAAGTAAATTCATTGTAAGAGTCCATTTTGCGTAATAAAATCAAACAAAGGGACTTAACTCGTCTATGAAGGTGGCATTCGGAAATACTCGGAAATATTGGGTCAATTGCGTATGAAAATGGCAGTTTGTTCCGAATGAGAATCGGTTACCAAGGAAGTAGATCCTATTGTCAACAAAGAGTTACGGAGCGCGAAAGTGTGCGGACGGTGTAAAGGAGCAGAGATAGAAAAAGCAAAATACACGAGGAAGAAAACATCCAGACAGGTTTGGTCCATACAAACATGTTTAGTGTTGGGACAAACTTCATTTCTAAATGTATTTTATTTTCCGAAATCATAATACAAACCAAATATTGTCATGTTTCATTGGTTATCAACAACGCCCGTAGAGAGATGCATGTTACATGAGCGGTAGAGCTATGCTGGTCAGGCATACAGATTTTTCACGCGCAAAAAAGGAAGATAACTAAGTCAACATGCAGGTTTACTATGTATCAGGTTCGACAAATCTATATGTAAAGAAAGAGGAACATTGATTGAACAGCATGTTGAACTATCTGTATTATTAATAATTTCCCTACTCTATCAACCTGCTTGCATTTTACAAAAGTTGCTTGTATATATTTACTACTAATTGATTATAATTATTTCACGTTTGAGACATTATTTGATGTTTGAGACATTACCTAAAAATTATATCTCTTAAAATTCCGGATTTTTACACAGTATCCGCTCCGAACATTACTTGTGGAAATAACCCGGATATTGTTACCATGACTTCACTCGAGTTGTAGGCCGCGAAGGCTTTGGATGCACGGAAAGAAGGAGAGATTACAAAATAGAAATATACAAGAGAACAACAGGTTTGGGGATCTTAAATGCGTTTTATATCGATGTTTGTATCTTATGTTTATAATTTAAACACAAAATAAAAATAGAAATAATCAAAATATCATTATGTATGCATTGACATGAAATAAGCAAAAATCCCCGAACTTCTTCACCTCAAGCGCAAAAAAATACCTTGTTACTTTCTAGAATAATTATTTGATATAACATACATACTTTTAACTGAATTTGAAAGTTATTATTTTTCGTATGAGAAACAGATATTGAAGGTATTAGGCTCAATTATCCCTGCTAGAATGTCATTTCAAAATGTTCATAGTCCAAACATATATTTAAAAACAAGATATTTCCAATTGCAAGGGTTACAAAAAAAAAGAACAGCTACTAATGTCCCTGATGTTGCCCATAATGCAGTACACACGATTCATCAATTGCAAGATAGTCTATTTATTTTATTGTCTGATTGTTTGTGATCTTATATTTTCAATTGAATATAATAAGCATGTCCCAAGTCACATGTGCTAGTACGTAATACCAGTTGCTTTTATGCCTGGTTTTGTATACCGTATACAATAGACAAACCCAGTGGATTAAAATATTCCGTACACCATTATTTGTAAGAAGTACGGGATATTTACTGCACTTTAAAAAGTACGAAGAGAGAGAGAGAGAGAGAGAGAGAGAGAGAGAGATGTTTAAAATTTCAATACGGCACTTATCTTCTCAAAAATATAGAAGTTTTCCCCTATTTCATATACAAATAGGCTCAGTTTATTTAATTAAGTGTTAAATTTCCACCGAGAAACGACCACAATATGGGGGATCTGGATTTATAGGGATCATATACATCTCAAAGATCCTCCCCCAGTACCATCTTTCGTAAAAAAAAAATATGGCGCAATCCTTGAGAAATTCTTTGTGTTTATTTTTCTGTGTACAGTTTGTATTTTGTATTAAATTCCAAAAGCCATTATAACTGGCTAAATATTACATGTGAAATGCCCCGCCTACTCTGAATATTAATGTGACACAGTTAAACCCGACTCGGACAAGCGCAGCATTCCGGAATTAACACCAAGTATATGGCTTTTTAAATTACCATTTATAAAACTAAGACGCCGTTTTCAGTGTAAATTTTTGCAAGTTATATACCACAAAGATAACAGAGTATGAGTTAGGTGTAAAATAATTAACATTTGAGTTAATTAGATAAAGTTAGAGGGGTCCGAAAAAGGGGCCACGGCACTATGCTTAAGTGGAAACATTCTTTGAACTCATAAAAACAACACAATTTTACATCCCCAGTTGAATAATTATTTTAAAATTAAATTATAAGGAATGACTCTAATTCTTGGCCAAATTATCGAGTATAATATGGTTTGGGTCAGTTTACGCTTTTTTATAATCCGCTTTAATAGCTTCTTGCAATTGAAGCTATTAACGCATTATTTACAAAACATTGTTAGAGAAATCTGAAAGGGGGGGGGGTAAAAAAAGGGGGGGGGGTAAAAAAAGGGGGGGGTGTTAATGTTGCTCATCAGCGTTATGCTTAGCTTTACAACAAAGCTTATTCGCAGTTTGGTCTCGTCAATAAATCATTTAAAAAGCAATTTAAGCTAATATAATTCTACTAGAATAATAAATTAATGCTGGATTACATCCCTAAAAATCCATTTTTTTTTAATTTTGTTCTTTTTTTTAATCTTTATTTCATCTGATTTATTTCTATTTAGTATCAGTACAATTTTGTCAACAATATCAATAGGTTATGCTCCTTCAGACCAAATTGCTCATACAACGATATTTTTCTAAGATCTTTTTCACAGAAGTAAATTCATTGTAAGAGTCCATTTTGCGTAATAAAATCAAACAAAGGGACTTAACTCGTCTATGAAGGTGGCATTCGGAAATACTCGGAAATATTGGGTCAATTGCGTATGAAAATGGCAGTTTGTTCCGAATGAGATTCGGTTACCAAGGAAGTAGATCCTATTGTCAACAAAGAGTTACGGAGCGCGAAAGTGTGCGGACGGTGTAAAGATCACCCGTGGGTTTCCGACGATGACTCACCATATGCATCTGTGATTTTAGCAACCCTCCCCTCTGAATAATTGAATTTTTGTACATTGTAATAGCATAGAGTATATAATTGAGAATATAAGAATGAATTTCATTAAGTGGGACTGTTCAATTTCCATAGCATGCACTTTTGGATGCCTCCAACACTTCATTCCATTTGCAGTTTGATCAAACTGAAATTTTAGTTTCCAAGCCAATATTTTGCAATTTGTGACTTCTGTTTGCTGAAGACACAGGAGAGTATATAAGAGGTACAAATAGGACAAACACTTGATACAAAGGGCTTCTGACAATTTTAGGGGGTTGGGACTACTTGCATTTAATTAAGCTTTTCAAAACTGGATTGATATTTGCTTTTTTCCTAGCCACAGTGCTCAGGTGAGCGATGTGGCCTATGGGCCTCTTGTTATGAATCTTCCAAGGAAGTGAAATCTCTAATGTTGTAGACCTTTAACAATTTCATCTTCTATTGGACAAGGAGGCCAATATCAACTCCACAAAAGGAGATTCAAGTTCAAACGAAGGGCCATATTCCCTTTCAAGGATAGATAAATTCAGTAAAAAAATTTAAAAATTAAATCTAAAAAATTAAATTTGAGGCAATTTAAAAATCTTGTTTTCAAGAATCAATAGGCCAAAAAAAAAAAAGATAACTAAAAGTTTTGTCAAACCATGGCTCCAGGAAGGTGAGGTCACAAAAGGGGATAAAAAGTTTTACATAGGAATACCAGTATATTAGCATCGGTCGACAGGGATGCTCGTGCAGCAACGACACAATGGTATTTTTTCCCCCCTGTGCAGTATCTTTTGCATTTATTTCTCTGTCAATCGCCAAGACTTGCAGTATAGTGTTCATCTGACGTTTCCAGTTTTTTTTTTTTTTTTTTTTTTTTTTTTGCTTTTACACGATTTGTTATATTTAACGTCGTGCCAGTTTCCTGGCACAAAATATCAAATGTGTGGGGGAAAATTTCATCTCGAGACATAAACCCCAATGCATTAAACAAAAACGTGGAATATTTTAACCTTTTTTGTCATCAGGTGCCAGAGATTTTATTATTAATGTATCACCGTTTTTGCATTCGTGTATTTTCAATGTATAAATATGCACATCTTCTGATACATTTTTTCTAAAAAAATATCTTTTTAAAAATATTTGTTATCAAGTGATACCTTCTATCTATTAATCAATGATATATCTATAAACTGTAATCGTTTTGACTTTATACCACACATAGTTTTGGAACTATTGTAAAAATATTTTTTTAGACTGGTTGACCTTTGATGAAACCTTAAGGCCATATAAAAAAAAAACGTGACTTTCACTTCTAGAAATACAATTTCTGCAATGGTTAAAAGCAAGCCAAAATCTGTTTATTGTGATAAAAACGGAAGCGTCCAGGCGTATCATAGCTTAAAATCCTACATAATAAACAGTTGAAATACAAAGGAACAGTACGTAGTTAAAAAATTCATCGATTTTGCACTGATAGACAATATCTGTTCGTGTATACCAACCTGTAACGGGTCTATGTCAATTTGGCTACCGATTAGGTTCAGACTTGGGGTCAATTACAATGTCATGCATTAAATTACAATTACTTTTGAATTTTATCATTACAATTACCATTACTCTCATTCAGAAAAGTAATTAAATTACAATTACTTTGTTAAAGTAATGAATTACATTACACTTTACATTTTAAAAGAGAAAATCTTCAGTTGACAAAGAGAGTGGATCAGGACACTTTCAATTGTGTAGTCTTGTTCAAAACCTGATGTTAGTTTCTCTCGTCTTTTTTTTTAAACAAATGATTTATTTAACATTATATATCCTAATATATGTTTTATGTAAACTAATATTTAATAAACAAATGCTATAAATGTAAAACGAGTATTCAAAACCTAATGAATTAATTACCACTTTTAATAAGCTTAACTGGTACATATATAATCAATGAAGCTATAAATTAAACACAACCAAAGGTGATAATAAAAGGTACCTAATTACAGGATTTGAATTTTGAGGTCTTAAGCTATCAAAAATAAATGATGGTCAATATATCAGTTTGGCCTTAGTTTCACTTTGTGTCTTCAGTAAATCATACTGATCTTGTATCATGCTTCCAAACTCCATTTTACCAGAATGAAAACGGAAAAAGTAGAAAAATTTAATTTGTATCTTAATTAAACTGGAAGTCTCACTATGCATGTATTAATGTAACTTTTTTGTATCTTTCTTTAAAATCTGATGAATTCTTTTAATATTTTTCTCTGGTTCTCTTCAATTGATTTTACAATTATTCCTCAGTTGTATCGAACAATCGCGAGTGTACTCGAAAGTGAATGCACCGATAATTCCACCAAGTATTGGCCCAATCCAAAATATCTGTTAAAATACGATGTCCGAATTGTGAATAAGATTTAATTTTACACATGACTCAGATAAATGTAATTTTGAAATACTAAAACAATTATCAATAATTGTAAATATGGCAAAATCTCACAGAACTTAAAACTACGTGATTCCAAATATTTTTTGTTTAGATTTTACCAGATTGATAGGGGGTGGTATTGTTCTGAAGCAAATATAGGTAATCATTTAGAGAGGTTAATCAGTGTTCAAAATGAAAGTATTTGAAAAATAAATCAGTATGCAAAATAGCTTTTTTTTCTTAAGTGAATACTTTGACTTGAAACTTTATTTTTCTCAACAATTGTTATAAATATTACAAACAGAGAATAAACTGTACTCGTATTTATAAACAATAAGGAGAATAACAACAAAAAACACGATGGAAAAAGCAATAATGTAATATATTCTTATTCTGGAAATGTTTAAAAGTGCTTTTTGGGGCTATTATTTCCTTACATCAAAGAACATAATTTTTTTTTTACAAAGCATCACACTGAAATGGGAAAACTTACCCAATGATTAGACCAGGCATTGTGGAAAATTGCTGGAGCTAGGGTCCTCGCGGGATTGATACCGCATCCAGTGGCCCCAGTCTGTGATGAGTAAGAAGAGATAGGTATGAACATGAAAGAAACACGCATCAACAGCTAGGGAAATAGAGTCCTTATCTAAAAGGCTCATCTCTCTTGTAAACTCGACACAGACAATGATTTGTCCGATATTTTATTGTTATATTGACTATATCTGACAGTAGTGTAGAAAAGAAATGGTTCTTCATCCCAAAGATCAGCAAAGGGCACATTTTCCTGGAGAATCAAGCAGATATTTGAGCTCTCAGTTGAACATTTCATGCGAATCCGTGAGAGAATGACGTTCTCAATAGTTGAAATTGAAGTAACGTTAATATTTATGGGGGGGAAACAATAATATTGAATGCAAACACAAGACTGCTTAAGCAAATATGGAGTATTGGCAAGTAAGATTGAAGATATTTTAATCAGGCTAATCGGGTAATTGGCAAGTCCATCAATTCAATTACTAAGGGTTGCTAAAATCACAGATGCATATGGTGAGTCATCGTCGGAAACCCACGGGTGATTTCGTCTTTACTTATCATACGAGATCACCCGTGGGTTTCCGATGATGATGGTGAGTAGGCAAAACCAGTCTCTGTTCATCCACTTAACAAACTTGTTGGTTCTGTCATATTTAATGAGAATATTTCATTTTTCAAGTTGGGTGTTTCATTTTCAATACCTACTGTAAAGTGCAATGGAAGTGTATGCACTGCTCATCATCATTTTTTAAGTCCAAACTTTGACTTATTTGCTTATATAACTTCATCATTTGAGAGTATGACTACTGTATTCTGGATATTGTCCTCTTCAAATAAACAACAATTTTAGATGTACAATCTTTAATGTATTTTAAATATCACACACATTAGATATAGCCCAACTGCTGTTTGGTATAAAAACATTTGCACTTTATAATAAACTTGCATAAGTGTTCCTCTCATATTAATAAATAAACTGATCTGTAAAACAGGCTGAATAGATATACAAATTCACAATGTCCAACCTCGCATCTCTCTATATTAACAGAATAAATATTCAAATCTATCAAGGAATCGTAACTCTTCCATAAAACAGTAGTAATCTATATTTCTTCAATAGATCACAAAAGCATTCTGATCACAAAAAAGTTATATATGCAGTAGTACATTTTAAAAACCAGTCACCGTTTTCATGAAAGCCATCCTTTACATGTTTTCCATGCACATTCTGTGCATACATACATGCTGATACAGTAACATATTATGTACATAATGACAATTTTTGACTTTTCTTATATTAATTGTCCAGATTTTTAATTTCTCACATGATGTTGATATTAATAATATCATTTTTACAGACCCAATCAGCAGAGTTGGTGGACTGAGATCAAAAAATGCAACCTGACAAAATCAAAGAGATGTAGCACTGCAACAGAATATTACCAACTTCTCAAAATACTTCCACCCCATTATTCAAAATTATACCGGTATAGAAATAAAACATGTTCCCATTTAAGTCTTAATTGATATCAGGTAACTGACCTAATTCTACATTTTAAAAAACACACAGAGGCACCATTTGAAATTATCATGTAATAATAACCTTTATTGGCTTTAATTTTTTTATTAATAATTTTTTATTACCGCTGATAAGCAATGAAAATCTTTCCTTTCATCACATACAGTACATTCAACTTCCAAAGTCATCAAAAATAGAATTCAGACACAAAATTCACAAGGTAGTATTCAAACCATTCTCTTCTAAATTTACCTAATTCACTTTTGTGCTGTTCTTTCAAAGAAACAAAAAATGCATAAAATGAACAAACTACAGTGAATTTGAGAAGTGTTGCATATAATGATTGTTCATGGTCAGGCACATGACATGCCTGCCTCCAGTAACTAATGACTTCTACAAAACTTGGAAATTTTGTCAGGCACCTGCTTGTCTGTTTGTCAGTGAAGGTAGTCTGAGAGGTTGGCAAATGCACAGGACCCAATCTTGGCTTTGGACATAAGCTTCATGCACTCAGTGGACTGGGCAATTACCAGTTCTAAGGGAGGTTGTTTAGGCAGACCCTGGGATTCTACAATAGAGCATTACTGGAGGTCTTACACAGATTCTATGGTAAATGGTACACTAATGAAAGCTTAAAAAGATCTGTGAAAGTTTTTAAAATGTGGCTTTGGTCCGAAAAGTTGAAAATGAGAAATTAAGTAGGACCTTTCAAGCACCACCTTTCATTTATAAATGTTGAACAACAGATTACTAAATAAATATTGCTTCACAAAATAGACTATATTTTCCTCTTCTTTATCTGAATGATTAAAATGTACAGTACCTAATATAGCACTGTTTAAGGCAGCACAGATTGATTCTCGTTGCACCGGGTCTAGCTGGTATCCTACCGGACTGTTCCATGGATCAGAGTATGCCAACAAACTAAAGGCATTCTAAAAATAACACAAAACAAACTGTTTAATATGAGAAAAACACTGTTATTCTTCATCATTATGAAAATGTAAGTTTATGCGAGAATTTCAAATACATTTAAATTACTGGCACTGGGTATGGAAAGAACTGTTTAAATACCATGCTCTTAAATAATGTACCCCACAGGTCCTAAATGATTACATATCCTACGTTAATTATTAACACCGTGATTCTTACAGATACAGATAATCTTGAGTCACCTGTAGTGATTTGTTGTTGCTCTCACTTTTGCCGTACTCCCGTTTTAGCCTCTGGTTCATGGACTGCAGTTCTCTCCCAAACAACAGCATCTTCTCAATGGCTGCCTGAGATCCTCCACACAACTGGCGTTTACCTGAGGGGGCATCCACATCTACGGACACAAAAGAAATCAATGTAGTAGAGATATTACAGAATATATATGAATTTCTACACGGTTAACTTTCAATAACAAAGACAAAAGTTCAGTATCTGAAGAAACCAGATTTCAAGAAGACTTTCCTCCCCCATTCAAAAGAAAATCATGTATTGAATATTTATTACTTTTTTTATTTAACAAATTAAATACCAGTATTTTAACATTGCAAATGCAGTTACCTGTATTTCTTTTGTTTATTCATAAACAGTCATTTCAAATAATACAGAAAATAAAATACATATATGTACTTAAATTATTTTTTTTAGTCCTCTTCTATATACATGCCCATTAAAGTGCATATGAGTAATAACCCTTTTAAATTATTCATTTATCTAATTTTTTGACAAATCCATTTAAGTGTTTAATCATATGGATACATGTGTTATGGGATTGTTTATATCCTGTGATGACACAAGCAAGTAAGGACCTTAATTTCCCTGAAGCAAAACTTTGCAATTGGTCATTTCAATTGTTGGTTACAAATCACTTCATAATTAATCTGAACAAAGCTCACAAATGATTAATCCCCTACCAATGAAAAAATGAGACTGATGTCATAAGAGAGCTGCCATTCAAATACTTAAACATTTTTGACTGAAATAAACAAAATGAAGAATGAAAAGTCATGGGACCTGGAATTTCACTTTTACAATATTTAAAAAAATGTTTTATGTTTCATAGTAAATTTCACATAATATCGTTTTTATACCATGTATTTTATGATCTATCATAAACAAATGCAAGTGATTTATCACACTATATGTTAACTGAATTTGAAGTTGTATTCAAAAGAAGTTCAATCCACATACAGCAGAGATTGAGAGGTAACAAATGATACCTCAAATAATGTTGTAATCCGGAAAAAATGTTAGGAAAGCTATCTCCAGATTATTATCAAAACATTTCAATGAAAAAATTCTTACACACATTGGAGGGAAAACATAGAAGTTTTAACTGAAAATCAGAATAGTTTTAATCTTTCTATGACAGGATTTGTTTTAATAAAAAATGTTATTGTTTTGCATCCTTCAATGTCTTACTGTATGTGTACTTTAAAACTGGACTTTATAATTATATTTTAGCAGCTTTGGGGTGATGAGCTATTTCATGAATACCACAAAGAAATAATTTATAAATTCAAAAGATGGCACAGACCTGTGTAGTGCTGATTCTTAATTATGCCGACAATTACATACCTAGTGACTGCGCTTAATTTTGAATGTGCCAATTTATGTACACACACAGTACTTCAAATCAAAATCAATTATCAAGACAACATAATAAAACAATTATTGACGCTTTGAGTTAGCTTGGTCCATATTGATATTTTTCCGGAGAATATCAAGCAACATTCACCTCTGAAAGAGGCCATACCTCACGAAAGAGTTGGAGGGTATATAGTAACATACTAGTGTGTATTTGTTTGTCGTGAGTGAGTCTATTCTTTATGAAACGGAAATGACCTAATCTGCATCGGGATCAAAGTCAAATGATGTTTTGATTTAAAAATGCTCTTTGTAAGGGGATGCTCCAGCTTGTGGTGCCCCTTGTTGTTTATTGAAATTATATTATTTTTTATAAATATACATATATTTCTTTTGTAAATGTGACACTGAGATCCAAAAGATGAACTTATCGAAGTTTCAAAGCCATAGAGCCAAATTAGGCACAAATGTCATCATCCCCACAAAATCTATTTTCAAGTTAATGCATGGAAACCAAAAAGAAAAAGATAACCATATATGGGTAATCCTATATCCCCAAACCCTTTGAAATGGGAGGACATAATTACCAGATGATGTTTCATGTTCTATTTACAAACCAAATCAACACCTTAGTGACAAATACATTCAATGCCATTGCAGAAGAATTAATCAAGAATCAAGACAAGAGGCCCAAGGGCCACAGTGTTCACCTGAGCACATCAGCTAGGAAAAAGCACATATCAGATCAGAACTGAAAGTTTAGAGGTGGGGGGGGGGGGGGGGGGGGCTTGAATTTTAACCCACCAGGGGGTCATGATTTGAACAAACTAGAATCTACACTAACTGATGATGATTCCATGAAAATATCACTAATCATGGCTTTGAAGTACTTGAAAAGATGATTTTAAAGGGTTTCCCTATATATTCATATGTAAAACTTTGGTCGGCCATTTTGGCCCCACCCTGCCCCGGGGTCATCATTTGAACAAATTCAAATCTACACTACCTGAGGATGATTCCACATGAGTTTCATCTTTCCTGGCCCAGTGGTTCTTGAGAAGAAGATTTTTAAAAGTTTTTTCCTATCTATTCCTATGTAAAACTTTGATTGGCTATTATGGCCCTACCCTACCCCAGGGGTCATGATTTGAACTAACTTGAATCTACACTACCTGAGGATGATTCCACATGAGTTTCATCTTTCCTGGCCCAGTGGTTCTTGAGAGGAAGATTTTTTTTAAATGCTATTAATTTTTCTCTAATACATAATTATCTCCCCTTGGAAAAGGGCATGGCCCTTCATTTGAACAAACTTGAATCCCCTTTACCAAAGGATACTTTGTAGCAAGTTTGGTTGAAATTGGCCCAGTGGTTCTTGAGAAGAAGATTAAAATGTGAAAAGTTTACGACGACAGACAACGGACAAATTTTGATCAGAAAAGCTCACTTGAGCCTTTGGCTCAGGTGAGCTAATAAAAAATGCTTGAAAATACATATGGTACATCCATTCTTCTTCAAAATGTTGTTATGTATACTGCATCTTGTTTACATACCCATCTCCTCTGATTTGCATGTATGATTATTTCCATTCATGTAAGCTCCCTCTGAGTTTCCGTTTGTGAATGTTTTAGTCTCCGGAACGAGTCCGTCCATCATTTCCACATCATCGTCCTCAATCATGTGACACTCTGATCCATTCATTGATATATTCGCCCGATTCATTTGTTCCTCGGATATTGTCTTTAAATCACCCATGTTCTGATTGTTACTTTGTGACACCTGTAAGTTTTGACTTGTTTGTGAAGATGAACCTGAACTATGACCCTTGACACCTATAGGTCGGTTAGGACTATTGCCACGGGATCCTACTGGAGTGTTTTTCTGTGAATATGAATTTGTGTGGTGGACAGGGCTCATGTTGGGACTGGAACGGTTAGACCCACTCCCGTGGCGTGATTTGGGGCTGCGTATTGCTGGGCCCCTCACCTCAGTGTCTGTTCCATTCACCATCTCAATGAACTGTCTACATTTGAGCATAAACAATAGATTGAGGTTCCTTTCCAATAATCCTGGATACAACTGCTGTGTGGTCTCTATTGCTTCACCCATACGACCTGCTAGTACCAACTTCTGTATTCCTACAATTAAATCACCAAATATTTACCCTGGTACTAGCATTTCTATAACCAAAATATGTGTACCACTATATACAAGCAATTTTGCATTCCTACAATAAAAACATTGTTCTTAACTAGCAATTCCTTTTTTTTTTTTTTTTTTTTTTAATTTTCATTAGTTTTAGTTTTGGTTTTACTGACATATTAAAATCATGTACAGGAATCAAACTTCCAAGAAATCTTTTCAAAAAAGTTTTTACTCAAATTTGTGAGATATGTTGTTATCTTACTTTGTCTGTTTTTGATGGATGACATGTCTTCTTCTATGGACTGTCCTGTCGATCGTGAGAATGCCTCCGCTGTACCACAGTAACCATGGTGTACTAGATATGTAGATACAATCCTACAAGGCATAAAACACCATTTCTTCAAAGTGTTAAAAAAGAAATAGTTTCATCACGTGAACATTCATGTCTTCTAAATTGAATTGTAAATAGATAAACCATATTTAAGGTTTTATGGTATAGGTAGGGATTTATTAAATACAATGCTTGAAAATTAATCATTAAGACAAATACTTTATTTATTAAGCTATAGAAAACAGTAGAATATGTTTACAGCAAACTGCAACTGACAACCATAATACCTTAATTTGAATAATTTGAAAATTGCTACTTTAAAATTGTGTTTTTAATTTGCTTTCTTTTTCCCTAGTACCGGTAATGAGGGTGAAAAACGCATGATTTTACAATAAGCATGAATTTTCTACATTTTTGACTACTGTAAACCAACTTTTATTTGTGACCTGCGAGAAACTTTCGCGAGAGAGACATCATTGCAAATATTTCTTGCTGCAAACAGGTCCTTAAAGTCTCTGTGTCTATAACAACAGATAAAAAAAAGGCTTGATTGTGAAAATTTATAGTAGCGAATTAGTTGACCAATGGAAATTAATAAAAAAAGTCTTCACGAATAAAAGTTGGTTTACAGTATGCTTATGAAGTTTCACAGTTCCAAGTCATACCCTACGTCATACATACTGTTGTAGGGCTGTCTGCCATTCCCCCTTTTTGTCATTAACAGGGAACCTCTCTATAGTCAACTTGGTCTTCATGTGCCACTCCTGGAATTCAGAAATTCAACATATTATATTGTTTAATGATTGTCAACTTTGTCAAAATGTTTCATTAAAAGGAAAAATTAGTTCAGAAATTGTTTTTTTTATGGATAAATTACATATAATAATGAGTAAAAGTGGTTCAGTTTCAGTTTTAAGTTATCAATTCATTGACTGCAAAGAATTTTCATTTTTTTTTGCAATTAAAGACAAATTTGTCCATCCTCTGGCTACCTGAATTAACACAACCAATTTATGCTGTTTAACCCTATAAAGTTATGTACCTTCATGTAGTCTTCTATATCGAAGACAAAGGGGGTCTGTCCAAAGTTGGCCTCCACCACTTCCCCTGGAGTCTGGAGGCCCACAGTGGGGTAAAGATTTGACTGAAAAATACAAAAAAAAAACACTTCAGTAATGAACAGCAAAGCATGAGTAAATCAACTTTTTTTCAAAATGCTTCTTCTACATTAGTATCCGTCCTTTTGTATAAATTGATAAGGGTTTGTTTGTGTTGGGATGGGGACATTTTTATGCATGATGGGAGTTGATTATTTTTTTTTTTACGATACATGATTGGTCCAAAGAAATTGAAAACAAAATGTCTATATTTACTGTATTCTGGTGAATCCCCAAAATGTTAACAAATGGTTATTATCAAATTTGATCTGTTGTAGTGAAACTTAAAATATTTAAAATGCTTTGCTAAAACTGGTAAAATCTGAATTTCTGGTTACAAATACTGAAGGAAAACACTTTACCGGTAAGTCTGTGAATGCAACACCTGAAAGAAGAAAAAAGTTCATTACTCATACAAGTTATTTCAATTTGGAACATATTTCGGATATTGCATAAAGGGAAAATTTTGCCCAGATTTTATTCAAATTCAAATAACACAGCATAATTTCTTTAACAGAACTATGTCAAGGCAAATTTAATAGCATGCAATTTAGTTTGCAAGTTCAAAAGGCGAAAATAGCACATAGCAAAAATAACCCTGTACAGTATAGTATAAATGTACTCGTATCTTTATTTTTCAGATTCTGCATACTTATACAAACCTAGATTGATTCCGTTTTTTGTGTAGAAACAGGAGTTGTCTATGAGGTTGACACAACAGCCTATCACATCTCCTGTTGTAAATGTCGGACCGTACGGCTGACCGGTGCCAGAGGAACAGAACGAATGACCGTCATCTCCGTGGTAACCATAGGAATGCTTATCCCACCCTACAAATAAGATATTTTCTTATATTTGTCCATTTTTTTTCTTTCACTTATTGAGCTGTTATTAATAAGTAATGTTTGATCTGCAATGAACACTTTTTTTATGTTAATAGCTAAGAAAAAAAAGTTCATGAAAATCTACACCTATCATGCTATCCCTTAATTATTAGGATGAAATTATTTTTCAAGGTCAAGGCGTAACCTTCCTTGGTAATAACCTATCTTACTCATTGATAAATATCATACCAATTCAAAATATGAAATAACAATCCTGGAGAAAATGATTCAGAAGTAACAAGAAATACATGTATGTGAACAGAAAGAGTCACTACGAATTCTTGTAAGTTTCTTTGTAATGAATTAGCATGACCTAAATATATTCTTTATTTAAATATACTGTGCAGACTGCAATCAAGAAATTTCATCAAAGATTTTTCAAAAGTAAACATAATACATTGCAATTTAATTAAATGCACTTGGTCTTAACTTGATAAAATGATAATTGACACATGCACTCACACAAAAGAAATTAAATCTATTGACCTACAGTTAAGCCTTCACCATTTATGTGAAATTTAACCCTCTTTTAACTTAAACATTTACACACAACAGAATCTGGACTATTTAGAAATTAACCTTATCTTACCTGGTAATCGATTCATATTGACTCCTTGTGCAGAGAGGCCTATCCCCATATATCTGTAAGGAAATATAAATACATGTACATGTAAAAACAAACCTAAGCAAACAATGATGATACTCAAATAGAATGTTTCCCATTCACAACTTTTATAGAAATTATAAGAAATTTGAATCAGTGTTAATTTAAATATCTACATGTATTTGAAGTACTGATGTAGAAAATCTATTGTTCTGCAATTTGACTTTTTTTTCAGATAATAGATCATAATTCATATTACCTGTCTGATATTATAAAGTGTTCCTAATTGTCAGTAAATATTTTCATTAACTGTACATGTGTATAAGCTTTTTGTGAATCAACTCATTAAGTGGAACATGCATAATGCTTGAATGCTCCATAATTACAAAGAATGATGCACTTCTCTAATTTACCAACGGCTTTTTATTATCACTGAATTTCCTGAACCTCCCCTGAATCATGTGTCAATTATCCCATATGGCTGTCCTCTTTATCATTGATTTTGTATAGTGCATGTATGAAAAATTGCTGTTATGCTAAATGGCAAACTTCAGAGAAAGGCATATGAACAAATCAATTTTCATTCATAATAATCGACTTTGACAAGATACACTCTTGTTGGCTCTTAAGTGATATGAAATTGTGTGTTGTCATGAAAAAAAAAACAACCTAAAAATATAACATTGTAGCTGACCTTTGGTTAGGAGGTCACTGACCAGATCACATGACCTCTGGGCTGTCAGACACTGGCCAATCGACCTAGATCTGAGATCAGCCCCAGTGTTTACACACTGACCTATCAGTACATTTACCACATCATTGTCAATAAACACTAGGCATGATTAACAACACATCAATAATACAAAACCCCAGGCTTTCCTGTACTTTTTTTTTTCCATGTGATTTCTAAACAACTCCTTAATAGCCTAAGAAAGAACCAGACATCTGTGATTATAATGTATGAAGTTTCTATAATTGTGTGATATAAATATAGCCCCTCTTGAGTAACAGAAGTATGGTAATAACCTTGTTCTACATTTACAAAAACCAAAACACACTAGATCTTTAACCTTGAAGCAGAGGTGAAAATTTGAGACGTTATACATGTGACACTCAAAAGTGCACCTCCCATGTAATTACGACTTTAGCAGAGCCGGGCCGTACATAAGTTTATGGTACATGTTCTAGATCATTCACTAGAAGCAATAACCTACTGTATCTGTATGTAAACATCCCTGGTGCATATCACAGTTATTTTCTATCTCTGCAGTCAGACAGAATAACTGTATAACAGACATGTATAAGAGCCTATTGCAATCCCTATGGTGCCAGCTAAGACCTAAATATAATGATTGAAACTGTCATATCACACACCGAGCTGCTGGAATGATTACAAATATTCCTAACACCATACTGACACACAGACAGATGAATATCTGTTTTTTACTTCATATTCTTAATTATGGCACTACTTTTAGAAGGTCAACATGGTCAAATAAGTAAGACAATTTTTTAACATACATCACATACATGTACTAAATATCAGACCAAAGGAGTGTATAAAGTGGCTAGGTTTTATTTATCTCTATTCATTCGTCTCGACCAGGTCTCTGGAAGGTCTAGAACGAGTATGAATAAATCATTTATCTACTGGTCTACTACACCTATAGCCAGATCAGTATCATTAATTAACCTCTTGAGCTTACTTGCATTTCTACAGTTGTAAGTACAGAGTGTGAGTATATGTCTTACTCTTAGGTAAGGACTAAACTGATGGTTATCATCAAAATGTATAAATAGCCGAAGGCCTTGGTACTAAAATTTCAGATTATTTTGAGACAAATAAATTGGAACACAACTCCTCCCCAATTCATTATTATACAACATATAAATAAGACTTTGCCCCAGTCTAGCTAGTTGGGTCTCAAAACTGAATCATATGGTCACAAATTTATTTCATAATTTTTTTTTTAAGAAGTATACAAGTTAGTGCAAACCCTTTGCCTGCTAAATATCCAGCAGTAATAAAGAGGTCATGAACTCGGAAGGAACTGGCCCATTCCTTTAGTCCCACGATCTAGCACTGGATTTTAGACTGGGCATGGGAAAAGATTGGGGAGGGATGTAGAGAAAAGAGCATGTAGATGGCTAAGGTGGAGGACCCCAGTGGATTTAGGGCAGTGACAAAGCCTCCTGAGAAATAAGGAACCTCACTTTATCAGAAAATACAGAGAATATAATTATTTGAGGCTACTTGTCACAAATTTAAAAACAGGCAATCTCTTTTTCATCAGCTCTTTTTTGGGTGGGGTGGGGGTTCATTCTAGGTGATCGAGCCCCATTTTAAATCTGCACCTGAAACTTATTCAGCCATTTCAGAAATTCAAAGAAGGTAAAAATGTTCAAATATTTATGAACAATAACAGGCCATCATATAGGACATAAGTTCACTGACTCAGGTGACCTATAAATTGTGTAACAATTTGTCATGGAAAAAATATGAAGATGATTTTGATTTAATGTCATACATGACTGTTGTGGTATTTTTGCATGTAACACAAAACATAAAATGAGCTCTGTTTCAGCTTACCCATCTCTTCCTTTGCTGATGATTTTGACTTCAAAATAATAGATTCCACAGGAAGGGGGGATGGGGTGGGTGGCCCTCACACTGGCCGCATCTTTGTGGTTCTTCCCAACTCCTGAAATAGTGATAAAGTGTTATGTATATATACTGTATGTATATCATGTTGAGGCATTTCAATTTTCTCTGAGGAACCCTTATAATCTCTGTGTTCTCCAATGGGCCTTGAAATTTCAATTACAGTGCTTGAAACAAAAAATAAATGCTGAGATTGAAATAAGGCATGTGAATACAAGTTCACTATCTGACAGATTAATATAATCAGCAATGCGAACATTTTTTTTTTACAAATGCTGACAATAATCTAAAACTTTACATAATAATGTATACTGATCCTTTTCCCCCTTATTACTGGTACAATTCAATTACTACTTTTTTTTAAAATATACATTCTGTTTAATTAATCATCTTTCCTCCAGATGAATAAAACATACATTAACTAAATATTTATGCAGTATTATAAACATACATGTACTTATCCCATTGACAAACTTTTAATTAGCTTTTCCTGTCTTTAAAAGCTAACATAGAAATTTCATATACTAAAAAATTCCTTTAAAATATGACACCTTTGCTATAAAGTAATTAGTCTCAGGCACATGAGTAGAGAGGTAATAATTCTGTACATTCATGGTTATAGACCTACCTATTAATTTATTTATTTAGCAGAAAAAAGAAACATTAACTTCCTGTATGCAATTATGAATAACAGAAAAATAAGAATGTTATAAAAATAACGCTTAATGCAGCATATATATAACTGAATCACATTTGTAATACATGTACAGTGGACCCTCATTTATCCGGACGCTTTGGTTCCCCGTCAATTTGTCCGGATATGTGAAGCATCCGGATACCTGAATCACCAGTTAAACAAGACAAAATAACATTTAAGAATTCCGTTCCGATGAAAAATCGTCCGGATACTGAAGCATCCGGATATCTGGCTCCGGATATCTGAGGGTCCACTGTACCAGTATTTAACAAAATTCATATTTTCAGTTTTTACATCAATTTTAGTTTTATCTTTAAAGTATTTGTTAAGACAAAATTCCGTAAGAGTGATCTGATAATTATGTTTGAATTTCCTGTCAAACAAAACCATTAAAAAAGAAAGCAAACATTAAGATCTGACTCAATATGAACTAACTTCATCAATTAGTAATCGACTGAACCGACGTTGTTACATCATTTTAATTACATACTCTAAAGTACCTGCCCTTTATTTAAGATCTGTTTCACTGCAAACTGAACACGTCAATTATTTTCCACGATTCAAACTTCCTGCATCGATCTTATTCTACCTCACTTTACTCTCCGGAGAAAATACGTCAGTGAAATGTCGAATATCTGTGACTACAGTGTTCCATTTTGTTTTCTTTGTAGATGATGAATGTACTTGTTGCTAATATCTAACTTCACGTATACCAGCCTAATATCCTGCTCTGTGTACATGATTCTCTCATTTCTTTACAAGTGGCTCAGATAGTCAGGAGTAAGTAAAAAACAAAACAAACAACTTAACTGTTTGGACATGAAATTAGGGAAATGGGGTTCGAGCTTCATACATTAAAAAAAAATATTTCCTCTGAAAACAAAATGCAGAGTGGTTTACTCATTCTGACAATTATTAGCTTCCTTTATCTCTTAACTCTGATATAATCAATACATGGGAGGAAAAGTACCAAATTATTAACAAATAATCAAATATAATTAAAAAAAAAATCTTTTTAAATAATTATATAAAAAGAAAATAATTTTTGTTGTTGTTGTTGTTCTCCCTCAAGCATGAAAATTTCTAAACCTGTAGTATTTTTTTAATTACAATATGAAGGCATTTCTAGAACTATAGTTCTTTTAAAACATGTGGGCCCAGAGTCTAAAAGTGCTTCAGCCTTGAAAATTAATCCAAACTAAACTAGTGTCTATCATCGCACATGTGCGAAAAAATTAATGTATTTCTCCCCTGATGAAATATTGATCCTGTCAGTGACAACATGAAATGACACAGAAGTTATGTTAGTTACATAAATCTACGACTATAAACACCATAGTTTTAAACATTGCTTTACCTCGACAAAAAAAATAACCCCACATGAACTCTAAATGTTTCCTTTAATTATCATCTTGACTTTGGTCTGAAAATTTTCAATTCAAGTGGTTACAAATCTAAGGAAAATACATTTAAATACAGAAAATCTCATTAAACTTTAGCTTTTAATACATATTAGAGTGAGAATTTCATGATAGATTTAAAGTTGCCTTTTATTATTTAAATTTGATTTGTGATTTCATCAATAAATTTGAGAGCATTTAATATTTCTCATTGAGATATTCGTATTCAATAGGGGACAAATTATTTGCCTCTAAAATATCATTGTTGTATTATTTTTACAATCCTGAAAAAATCTCACAAGGAAATTTAACATCAAATAGCAAAAATTTCACTTCCTATAAGATACTTTTAAAATAACTGTTTCAATTCATCAAAATCAAAGGTGGGGAAAAAATTTGAGAGAACCAACTTCCCTGTTGGTTTACAGTGCTTTGATAATGTGTATATTCAACTTTCTTATCTCAACTCCTCAAAGTTGAAACACCTATGGAAAATTTTGTTTTAAAGATAAAATCACAGTTTCTGCTCTAGAGCCATGATGTATAGTGACCAGAATATTTTAAGAAAATTCCACTGTTTAATTAATAATTATAATTATTAATTCCTTTTCTTTCATATGTTTTATTGATACATATCTTGTTGCATGGTTAAAATTTATAATTGTCAACCCATTGAGTGACTGAGAGTATTTAAGCTTAGGTAAAAGGATGGATTTTCAGCAGTATAGTCATACTTACATGGAAACTCCATTCTACAGCGATATTCCACTTGTGCACATTGATCATTATATTGATTATTCCATTTATTTGTTGTAGGTTTTCTAATTTTAGAATTCTGACAAGAAAAGTCAAAATTGTTGCTATGGGAATTAAGGAATTTTTTTTTTTGGATCAGTTCATTTATTTCATGCTGTGCATACCAGTAACTACATTTTACTTCACTTGTTAATGATTCTCAGTCTTCGACAAATCCCGGGAGTCCGATGCCCGGGACCTGGTAAAAATAGAAGCGGGCATGTGGAAATTGCACACTTACAAGCCCGAAGGGCATGTCAATTCTGAGGCCTAAGCCTCGGTATAATCAAATTAAATAAGACCAATAACATTAAATGTATTTTATAATTAAAGTCTTTGATTTTCTATCTAATTGTCAAGTGAAGCAAAAAAAAAAATTAATAAATAAATAAAATTTTACTGATATCTTATTTTACCGCGATTTCCAAGGAACTCTTCTGCAAGAGAGACACAAACAGTGTACATTTTGATAACAAATGGCGAGACAAGAAATAGACAGAATGGATTTCAGATTATTTTCTTGGCATGAAAAGGCAAATAAGAATAATATGACTTAATAAAATTCTGGGCATGTAAATATTTGTTTGGGCTTGCGTAATTGGTTATAACACCTGCCCGAAGGGCATGTGCTGAAAAAAAGATTTGGCGAAGACTGGATTCTGGATTACTATCACTTATATAAATAATATTACCTATTACACTAAATACTAAATAGCAGATGAAGAGCCCCCCCCCCCAAAAAAAAATTATCTTGTTTATTAGCCTAACTTCCCTTACCAATTTCTTGTAATGAGCTTAAAACAACTATGACGGCTGACCTTATGTACACAGTCACATGTAGACTTGCAAGTCCATTACTCTAGGGATCAAATCTCCTAATGTATCAACAAATCCTAAATTATTTCATCCTCATACTTTGACATCTTTGCTTGATAAAGGTTTATTCTGATTTTAAGTCTTTAAAAATTTTCTGTTTTTAGAAACAATGGTTTGTCAATGTTCTTAATTTTTTTTATATCATGTATTACATTGTATATACAGGTGACATTGTATTCTTCAAGGCAACAATAAAATACAGATGAATTTGAAAAATTTCAATGCAATTTGTTTATGAAAATTGGAATAAAAAGAGATAAACAAATAATTTTCATAATCTTTGGGGACTAAAGAGTGCAATAGAAATCTACTTGAAACTTTACAAACATGACCTCGTTTTCACTATTGTTCAGTGTGTTTTTCACTTCTTTAGAATAAAAACACTGAATAATTTATGAGGCATGGCTTATATTTATAAGAATAAATGAATATGACCTAATTTGTGCACTTTTGGTAAAATTGACTTCAATGCAGTGGTAATTTTGTTAACCACAATGACTTATGCACATCAATTTAACCATCGAACTGTCATTCTTTTAAGGTAGAAACGGCACCGTCGTTTGGGGTTTGTATCTAACAAATCAGCTGTTTAATGGGCCAGTGATTCTACGATTACTGCTGTTCTAAAAATAAACCAAAACAAAGAAGTTCGCCTGACAACTAGATATTTTTAAGATATGAATACACAGTCATCAACTTTATCTGACATAATTAACATTTTGTGGTCAGTATGATATATACCCGAAATCCTATCCATGGACCAAAAGAGAATAAATTGCGTTTGTTTACATATGTCGAAATAAAAATTTACCTTTGTAATGCACACGCAAATTATTTTGGGATAATCCAATAAAATTGTATTTGTCTTTAGAACTCCATGCTCTCGGTAATGGAGTTTCTTCTTCATTTACTGCTGGATAGAGCTGCTTCAGGGGGTCAGGAATTTCTTGAATGCTGGTATTGAGCGATTCAGTGGAGCTAAATCCACTTGTCGCTGCCATTTTTCTGTTACTTCCACCAATGCCCGTATGAAGATTATGAGGCAGTCAATGTTTTTTGAGACACAAATTTTGATTTGATGATGAAAACTATTCCATCCAATTAAATGTCTTGTAACAATCATCTATCATACATTGGCGAGGTTCCTTATTGAATCGTCCCTCTCATATTTAGCTATTCTTAGAGAATGATAACAAAATAAACTTTAAAAAAAAAAAATAGCGTTCTAGTTTTTCTATTGCTTTGATATACATGTACATTATATTTTTTATAAAAATAAATTAAAACAAAAAAAATTACAAAATGAACAAGATGTGTTTGTGAAACACTATGCGCCTGACGGCAACAAAGTTCGAAAAACAATTTGTTGCATATAGATCACTGTGAAGGTCACACGATCATTGTCCTTGGTGTCACTTCACTTAATAAGTGCAGTATGCTTACAAAATATGAAGTCTCTATTTCCTACAACTTAAAAGTTATGGCAAAAGTAAAAAAAAATATTTTTAGCATATAGGTTACAGTCAAGGTCACAAGGTCATTGACATTGTTGGCACTTGAAAGAACTTAATTAGTGGAGTATGCATACCCAAATTGAAGTCTCTATCTCCCACGGTTCAAAAGTTATGGTGAAGGTTAAAGTTGACAACAGACAGACAAACAGACAAACAGACAGACAGGACAAAAACAATATACGCCCCGAATCCATCGATTCGGGTGCATAAGAATAAGTGTTTTGTGAAAAACACCCAGATTCCCCCGTATAGCATTTCAAAGACAAGGTTAAAGTTTTTCAAATGTAGGTCAAACTGCATGTCAAGGTCAAGAGTTTAAAAATGTTTATACTCAAAGAATGATATTGTAACAAGGCAGACAAGTGAAATAGAATAGCTCTGATATAACCCATTCAAAAATATTTTCAACTGAGGTTAAGTTAACCAAATTAAAAAGTCTCTCACAAGAAAAAGTTTGTTTTTTTTTGGGGGGGGGGGGGGGGGCACCCCCTCTAATGTTACATGCTTGCATGTTACTTACAGTGTTAGCTTCACATCACACTCTCTATGTAAAGAATGCCCTATCACTCACCTTTCAAAAGTTATGACCAAGGTAAAAGTTTTTTAAATCTAGGTCATTCTTAAAGGTCGAATGGTAAACAAGAGGCCCATGGGCCACATCGCTCACCTGAGCACCGTGGCTAGCATAAAAGCAGAAATAGTTTATTATTAAAAAGTTTAAACCCAAAAGTAGTCCCATTTGATTTGCACAAACTTGAATCTACACTACCCGAGAATGCTTCCATATAAATACATGTATGACCAATCATGGCTTTGCTATTCTTGAAAACATTCTTAAAGAATTTTCCTATATATTTCTATGTGAAACTTTGATCGGCCAATGTGGCCCCGCCCTACCCCTTGGGGTCATGATTTGAACAAATTTTAATCTAGACTACCTGAGGATGCTTCCATATAAATATGACCAATCATGGCTTTGTTATTCTTGAGATTGAAGAAGATTTTTAAAGAATTTTCCTATATATTTCTATGTAAAACTTTGGTCGGCCACTTTGGCTCCGCCCTACCCCTGAGGGTCATGATTTGAACAAACTTGAATCTACACAACCTGAGCATGTGTCCATATAAATATGATCAATCATGGCTTTGTTATTCTTGAGAAGAAGATTTTTAAAGAATTTTCCCATATATTTCTATGTAAAAATTTGATCGGCCATTGTGGCCCCGCCCTACCCCCAGGGCTCATGATTTGAACAAACTTGAGTCTACACAACTTGAGGAAGCTTCCAGATAAGTTTCATCTTTCCTGGCACAGTGGTTCTTGAGAAAAAGATTTTTAAAGAATTTCCTTATATAATTCCATGTAAAACTTTGGTCGGCAATGGTGGCCCCGCCCTACCCCGGACGGTCATGATTTTAACAAACTTGAATTTACACTACCTGAGGTTGATTCCACATGAATTTCATTTTTCATGGCCCAGTGGTTCTTGAGAAGAAGATGAAAATGTGATGAGTTAACGACAACAAAGACAATAACGACGACGACAACGGCAGACGACGGACAAATTTTGATCAGAAAAGCTCATCTGAGCCTTCGGCTCAGGTGAGCTAAAAATTGAAAGTTCCTGACCATAGGCACTTGTTTCTGTATTGACTAATGAATTTTTCACTCAGTCATAGTATAATAACACATTATTATTACTCTTGGTCCAAAACATATTACAGAAACAGGTGCTTGTGGTTTTTAGACATGGAATGCTTAACCAAATCTAATTAAAATTAGATCCTTTACAGGGGCGTAAAGGATCTAATTTTAATTAGATTGTATTTTAACCATTTAAAGGACTTAGGTTACGGTCAAGTTTTTTTAAGTTTTGCAGAAAAACAGACACACGGACAGTCTGCAAGAAGAATGTACCAAAAACTATATGCATCGCTTCTTCGATTACAAGGGTATTAAAACAAACAAATAGATCTAAGTTCAAATAAACATTCTTTTCAACATTAACAAAGTTTTAAATGCTTCAAGGTTCTTAGTTTATTTCAATTAAAATAGAAAGAACTTTAACAATTCTATTTATTAGCTAAAATTGGTACACGTTTGGATTTCGTAAACGCGTAAACAAATTCAAAAGTAAAGCATGCTCCTTAAGATGTAAACGTACATAGATTTCCGTTTCATAATATAAATCCCATGCATGCATGCTCGGATCTAAGGGGGTGGGTTGTGAAATTTGCAAGGTTATACCGTATGTATGAAAAGAATTATTGGATTTGATAACCCATGTAAGCTTCTAGAAATTATCTAAAACACTTTGATGCTTTTGTACTTCCAGTTCTCTATTGTAGTGAAATATGGGGAGTGGATCTCTCATCCAAAGATATTTTCAAATATTGAAAAATTTCACTTAAAATTCATTAAAGATATCCTTGGAGTGCATGCACTGCAAAACATCCAGTGCTGGTTGTTTAACTTAAAAGACTACCACTTTGGTCCAAAATTTCCTTCTCAAGTATTAAATATTGGAATCACTTGAAAACTTCTGATTCCTTCGCCTTTAAACTTTACCAATCCACAAGTAACTGTAATTCTTGACTAAGAAATTATTTTCTATTGTAGATTATTTTGGATTTTCAAACCTTGCAAAATATACAAAATATACAACACCTTTTATCAAAACATTAAACAAAGAATCATTGATCAGTGCACTAAGGAGCAAACATAAAAAAAATCTTTGGTTGAGAAAAAACTTGTATTTTTTAAGAAAGTGTATTCAAGAAAAAGAAGTTCATATGTTGATTTACTCAGAAAAAGATCTGAGAGATCCTCTCTTAATATAAAAGTTAACTTTAAAATTAAGAAACAAAACGTCTTCTAAAGAATGACAAGACTTAGGTGACTAGGCATTGCTTACAACATGGACCGAAACAGTAAGGGTTCGAAATGAAGTAGTACCTTAACGTCAAATATTTACGACATGCTCGTAATTTTTATTTTACCCAATTAAAAAATATACCAGATATAAATTAAAGAAAGGCTTTACATATGTTTTTTAATAAAAAAGTGGCAATATACATTAGTTTAATTTTCTGGTATCAGAAATCGGAACGTAGCTTACTGTTTCCTTGACTACGGCGCCATTTTTGTTGTACAATGGCTGAACTTGGATAAATATATTTGGAAGAGGAATACACATCGAACTCAAAAATGGAAGGGCGGATGATGGTAGCCAGACTTCCTCCTATTGAAAGGTACACACTGAGTGCGAAATCATTTTCAAATCACCAACAGTTTGTCCACATTTTGAGAGTTTTGTACCAGATACAAGGACTTTAGTTTAAAATTTACTAAGTTTACCTCAATGTTTGCAATAAGAACTAAATACTTAATGTGACCCTCTGGTAGAAACTTGCGCAGAATGCTATTTGACAAAACTTTTTTGTTAACAAGGAAGATAACCGATTTCAATGAATTAACAGGTCCAGGAAAATCACTATATTTAGCTATATGATATAGCTTAATTTACCTTACTTTATATATTTAAATAAATCTATATAGGTAGATTTAGCTATATAGCTAAATAAAGTGATTTTCCTAGACCTGATTAATACAATTATATAGCCAGTTATCCCAGATTCATCAGACCACAGGCACCTGAATTTTTATCAAGTTGCTAAATTAGCTGCATATCGCAAAATTCTAAACCCTCTATATATAAACACAGTGTATTTATATACAGAGGGGGTAGAATTTTTTGATATTTCATTTTGGCTAATTCAGTGACTTGATAAAAATTCAGGTGCCTGGGCTCAGACTTGAACCCCATACCCCGACCCACTAAATAGAGCATCACTTGAATTAAGTCTCCTTCTCACCATTTGACTTAATGTGCTTATGTCAGCACACAAAACTCCAAATGCAAATCAGTTTCATAGTAGCATGCAGAGTTTCCGAAAACCAAATATTTCTATCAGTCATTCGGACTGATGACTTAATGCGTTCTACCAGTCCGAAGCGTATTCTATCGGTCCGAATAAATTTAGAATATACAGTGTATATTTCAAATGGCATTGAATATGTATAAATTTTCATCAGGGCTCACCAATTTAACACTGATTGTGATACCAGGGTTAAATTAGCAACTATACTTAGGCTTGTGGCAGCAATAAAGTCACTATAGCCCCAAGTAAATGTTGGGGGGAAAGAAACAAGAAATCATGTAAAAAAAAAATTGAAAAAGAAAATGTCCTATGGTTACTAGAATTCTTTTTAAAATTAAAATTAAATACTCACTTGTACAAAATTGAATCATATATAAAAAGCAGTTATGATAGAAATTAAAAATAAAAATAGATTTAAATTATCTTTACATTTTCTCTGTGGACATTGCACTTCATGACCTATATACTGCATGTGTTTACCACTAACACAGGGATGGAAGAAATTCGGATTAGGAAAAAAACGATCGTTTTTGGAAGTAAATAAGTCAAATAGAATTGCAAAATGGATAAGATTATGGATAGTTATGAAGAATATATTAGGAGCATGCTGCATTGAAAAATTTCATTTATGAAGACTTCGAAGTAGATCAGAAGGCAATAAATTAATCAGGACAAGCTCTCACCACAATCAGTCACACGGACCGGTACTATAGCCAATTTCATCGGACATTTCGATTTTTTATCGCTTTTGCCAGTAGGACTGATAGTTTTCAGAAACTCTGAGCATGTGGAGTTATCACATAAACATAAAAGTGCTGTGAAAACCATAGAAAACATCAGAATTATATTTCTTTTTATTGATAAGGAAAATTTCATTAGCAACTGTTGAAAATGGACCCTATATATGCTTATATAAAAAAAAGGATGGCAGCATTACATATTTGTTCAATTTTGTCTATTTCTGTGCTAATGACATGCACAAAAAAATCAAACGGCATGATCGAGGCATGTCCTTACATCTCCAAAGATAGATCAGCAAAATATGGAGAAACCCTGGTTAATTTGGCATTAACAGCACACAATAGTTCCTGGTTCTTGTGTTAACTATCTAACACTATTGAGACATTAATTATTTCATTTTAATTTTATAATTAATTTTTTTTGTTCATTCAACAGGAATATTTCTCCAAGAGCTGGCCAGCAATTTGAAGGATTAACAGGTCCATCATACAAAATTGAGGATAAATCATATCCCTTACCACATCCTAAAACTTTAAGGGTAAGATCATTTATTTGATTAATGTGCACATTAATATCTGTTATCTTACTACATGTATTTTCATTCATTATACAACGGGCATATAAATATTTATTACTGTCCTTTCATAAGTGTCATTCTTAAAGATCTGTTAAAAAAAAGAATGTCCCTGTATTGTATGCTGAACTTGAATGTTATAACAACACTAAACAGAATGATAATTGTTTATCAATAATCACTAATAGTGACATGATTTTATTTACAGCCATATGTTGACACAAGGTCAGGTGATGTGGACACATGGCCAGCTCATGCCAGTGGCCAGGCAGGGGGTTCCACCACCCTGATGTTGTCCAAATCTAAAAGTCTCATTCTCTATGATGAGGAGGCAATGGGGAAACCCAAAATGATCCCCAAACCCAGATTTCTGGAACAACTGGAGAGTTACTTGAAAAAAGAGTTACGGGCCCTTGGAGTGACAGATGTCAATGCCAATGAACTCAGACTACAGGTAATATTTTCTTATACTGTAATTCGTTTAAATTCCACGGTGTTAAAATATTACAATTTCTCAAAGAGTACCAATCAGGATTGTTTAAACTTCACGCTGCAAGAAATTAATTCAAAGTTTGTATAAGCATTAAAACATTTTAAAAACTAATGTTAACATTCATGATGGGTTTAATTTCGTGGAAAATTAATAAATCTTGAACATAGTGAAATTGAAACCATGGTGATTATTTGCAAATCAATTAATCTACAGTAGTTTGGAAATCATACAGTTGTAAATTTGTAGTATGTATTGGATGGTATCTATTGTAGCATTAAAATGCCAAAAAGGTGATAAAAGGTAAAAATAATATATAGAAAATTAAAAGAGAAAATGTAAAATTTCTAATGTGAAAATTCATTCAGTGGATTTCTTACTTTTTATACAGGCTCACAGAGAAGTTTTTGAGTACTTGATTGAGGACTTTAAAACTTACAAGCCTCTGTTATCAGCAATAAAAAATGAGTACGAAATGATGCTGGCATACCAGAGACAGGTCATAAGAGAACTGGAACCATTAAAGGTACACAGACACACATGTTTAAGGGATTTCAAAGTTGTACACTCTTGTATTGATTATACATTTACAATTCTTATTTATCCATTATTTAGAAAACATACAGTTGAACTTGGGTATCTCAAATACTGCTATCTCAAATACCAGGAAAATGTTGAAATGATCCAGTAGTCCTAAAGTACCGCTTGTTCTTTAAGTACTGTAAACCAACTTTTATTCGCATACGAGAAATTTTCGCGAGAACCTCGTCATCGCGAATATTTCTCGCCGCGAACGGGTCCTTAAAGTCTCCTTTTCTATTAAAAACAGTTCCAGAAAGGCTTAATCGCGAAAATTAATCGTTGTGAACTAGTTTATTCCCGGTAAATCGCGAAATAAAGTCGTCGCGAATAAAAGTTGGTTTACAGTATTTTACCCTTGATATCTCAAATACTCAGATATCTTGGAAAATTTTTCTCAGTATAGAGTTTGAGATAAGGAGGTTTGACTGTATATATATAATTTTTCAGATTGAGGTTAAATAGACATGATATTTACTGATATATTTGAATTTTGTAGCAAATGTTAGTGACAGTATCAGAACAGTGTGATCAGAAAATAATGGCCATAAGAGAAGAAGAAAAACAAGGTAACCTACTATTCTGAATAAGTTGTAAAAGTGTTACGAGTGTAAATTTAGGTAATACATACCATACACTATATGTTAAATGAGAATTGGTAAAGTGTAACATGTAAACATAGGTAACATATAAAGCAGAGACACTGGAATGCCAAATGAGTGGTAAAACAAGTGTAAATGTGTAACCCTTAATTATCATATTATTTTTAGAGATAAAGGATTTGAAAGCTGAAAACAAAAGATTGCTGGAGAAAATCCAAAACATGCAGAATGAGCGATTAGATCTGGTAGCAGAAGTGAAAAAGCTGGAAGATGATTTAGCAGAAACTTACAAAAATTACAGAGATGAATTAGACTCTAAAAAGTTGTTATTACAAGAAATGAACGACATGAGAGACCAGAAGGACGACCTGATGGCCTCTAAAGAGGCAGCTGAAATGGAGGCTCAGGACGACCCAGTTACTCTAAAAATAGCTCTCAGGTAAAAAATATTTTTATTTTCAGACAATTCCAGTCATAAACAGATTTATTCATTGAATGCACTTTCATGTATTAGTATCAGACCTATCAATTGATAATTTGATACATATATTTACTATTTAGTTACTGGGGTATTTCAAACATTAGGCATTTGAGGGTTTGTGCACATGTAAAGGGGAATAACTTGAGTACTCTACATACTTCCAAAGATCAGTATGAATTGTAATAAATTAATAATGATTTGACCTTCTCTGGTGATTAATTGTTTGTTTATTACTTTATTTCAAAATTTTAAAGCCTCTTCTCAATATTTAAGACTCATGCTTTGTTAAGTATTGCTAGTATTTTTTTAGAAATGGGGTAAAACTATATTTATACATACATGCATGTACATGTACTTGTTATGTGTGAATATGTTGTGTGGGTTTATTGTTAAGATTTTTTATCTCTTGATCCTGAATTGATTTGTGAAACTTATTTATAAGAGAAATTATTGTGCAGATTCAACTGGTAATTTTTTTTCCTCTGAATTTCAGACAAGCCAGAGAGGATGAAAAGAATGCAACAAAACGTCTGAATGACATGATAACAAACTACTATGATGTCATTCCAAGGAGAGACTTTGAGAATTTAGAGGCTAAATATAATGTAAGTTGTCAATTTTAGTTGCATGTATTGTCAGAAAGAATTAAATTGTCGTGCAAAAGCTATAGTTTGTAAATGTGCTGCTAAAGTTGCTTACATTTTGATTTTTAGATTTTTTTCTTCGTTTTAAAGTGATGCAAATGTATAAACATAACATGTTTTAAGTTACAAAGCTCATGTGCAAGGAAACAATTTTTATAAGTTAATATAGATTTGCCTAATATTTTAGATTTTTTGATTAAATTAACTGACCACATAATGTTTTTCTTTCAGAATTTGGTTGAATCCAATGACACACTGAAGGATGATTTTGATAAATTGAAAGCAGAACATGAGTAAGTGATTTGACAGAGAAATTTTTATGTGCATGGACATGTATGATTGTAAATATATTTTTTTTTTGTTCTTTTCTAAGATTTCTAATAAATCAAATGAACTTTTGGCTTCTTGAAGATCATGAATACATTAATTTGTTAATTAATTACCCTTTTAATTCAGCATTACATGTAATTAACTGGAACAATTCATTTTCTGAGTTTTACTGTTCATGTAGCCCTACTAGTTATGCACTGCCAATAATTTTTTCTCAGCTGATAACCATGTAATTTTCTTGTAGTACCCTGCTGGATATTCAGAAACAAGTAACAAAACAGAGAGATGAATTCTACGTAGAATTAGAACAAATGAAGAGAGCATCCACTCCAAGGTAATACTACATTAAGAAAGTATCAGCTACAGTGAACTTGTGTTAAGTGAAGGAGAAAGATGAAGTTTTGTAATTTACTGTATGCTGAAGCAATCAAATTTGCAGTTTAATGTGTAAGCAGTATTCTTGTATAAATTAAAAAATGAATATCAAGCATCAATAATTAAATACATGTTTATGGCTTTAAAAAATTATCTTTGGTAAATTAAAATGAAATTTAACATAAATTTAAAGCTGTTTATAGAGTGCAACATAAACCAATGTTCTATTTCCATCTTTTTATTTGGCAATATCAGAACAGGGAAAATTTAAGAAAATGTCTTAATTTAGACAAATTGCAAAAGGGAGATGTTTTGCCCCAAAGTACAAACATGTATGTTTACAATACTTTACTCACAGAGAAATACATATTGCCCTCAATTTATGAAAGTTTTAACAATTTTAGAAAAGATATTCTCCTTAAGATTGACAATAACATGAGGTTATATTTCCAAACAATCATAGAAAATAAAGATTTCTCAAATTATGTTTGAATTGTAGTAAAATTTATTTAAAACAAGGAGCATATAAAAATAAATTCCAGATTGTTGCAGTTACTTGAAAACTTTTTTCTTTTCTTCAGACCTGACTGGGAGAAATGTGCGGATGGTATATCTGGAGGCGTGGTACGATGGAAGGAACTCTCTGATGGTAAAACCTCCAATGAACTGGTGGACGTTCTGTTGGCAGAGGTGGCAGCTGGTGGCCCTGTAGACTCGGGGGGAGCAGAGTACTTTGATGGACAGGTACGGCACAATTTTTATACAATACACAGAGGTAATGGGGTTGAAAGTAAAATTATCTAAGGTCAGAGGTAATGGGGTTAAAAGTTAATCTAGATATATATATATGAATAAAAAAATTTAATTATCTTTGACTTGTTTTTAAGTGAAATTCATCACACATTTTATGGAATATGAATCTCCAAGTAAAAAAAAAAAATATAGAGGATTTACTGATTAAGATTTCACCGAAATGACATGAGCTAGAAACAAAAAAAAAAATGAAAAAAATATTTTTATTTTCAAACAACTGAACTTTTTTAAATAGCTACTTACTAGAATTTGAATAAAATCTTTCTTTTTTAGGGAACTGGGCCGTCAGTACCTAAATACCTCAGATATGATGGGCCTGTGAGGAATCGTCGCCTGGGAAAACGAGATTGTCTCCTTCTTATCAGAGACATCTGGAGGGAGAAAGCTGCCCATGATGCATCTGTAAGTAGGATAGTCCTATTTATTTATGTTTTACAAGGAAATCTTAGAATATGCAGCATACTTTTCAGTGGTTGAAAACTCCATTGAACCGTTTTCCCTCCTGTCATCCCATAAAAAAAATTATGAAGTTTCCTGGAAATGTTTTTGTTTTTAAAGTCTAAAATGCACATAGAGTCCACTGTGACAAATTTCCATGATGGATAGTTTTTGACCATGTACATATTGTACTTTATTCTGATGGGATAAAAAGAACAAATTATGTTTAAACTTCCTAGATTTCAAAATTAAAAATTTTTCTGTTATAGCATCGAGAAATTGAAATCTTTCTTTAATCTTCTGTAAATCATTTTCAACAGAAGGGTGATGGGGAGAGGAGGGACTCCATGGCTGACTTTCTGGATATCTACCTCAGTAGACGATTCGCTATGGAGCAGATGAAGGTGGAATGGGGATACAACCTTCACGACGCCTGTCAGAAATACTCCAGTGATGAGATGGTTGGAATGTTCTGGGGAGTTCTGGAAGGCAATGTAAGAAAATAAGTGTTCTGTTCATTGGACCATTATAGAACTGTCCTTCACTGTTGGGGTTCTAAAAAATCATATGCCATAGTGCTATAAATTTAAAATATTATTTGAATTTGGTTAATTTAATGAAAAGACAATTCCTGTTTGAGCCAAGCCATTTGGATTCATTAAAAGTCATTCAAAAACCAAACAAAACGCTTTTTTTTTTTACAGATTGATGAAGAAATTTACCATGATCAAATGGCCAAAATAGAACAGCTTCTGAATCAGCTTACATCCATTGATGTAGAGAAAGGAAATCCGGGAAAGATCACGAAGGATGAGCTGAGATCTGGAATCCGGACGGTGCTTCCAGCTGTTGATGAGGAATCCATGGCAGCCCTGATCAAGGGGGCTGAACTGGAACTGGAGGCTCAGAATACAGAAGATATCGACTATAAGGAAATGTTCAAAGAGGTTAATATTACTTTTTGTTTGTTAATTTTTTTTTCATTTATATCAATATTGCAGGGTCTAAAATTTCTTGATAATATGAAATATATACTAGTAATTAAACGTTTTTCGTAAAAAAAATTTCAAATTTTTAGCAATAAATTCTGAAGTGTTTCATGAGAGTTTTATCAACATTCACAATTTGAGTTGATGTTTTTTATTCAGGATGATGAGGGCAGGTTTGGGCCTTTCCTTGATGAAGTTCTTAAATGGATAAAACAAGACAGAATCAAGTTTGGAGAGGATGTAAAACAGAAGCTAGGAGAGAGCACGTAAGTTTTCTATTATTTTAGATTTTTATTTACATAGGACTTTATTTACCAAACTTCCCAGCATATATCACAGTAAATACATTATTCAAATTCATAACAAAACTAAATTAAAATAATCTTAATTATTATTTCATTATTTTACAGCAAAGTAGAAGTTGATGAAATGAAACAGCTGATCATGGGGGGAGCTCCAAATTTGGACACTCCCCAACTACTGAAGATCCTGGCCTGGGTGTTTGAGACCACCCCCGAAAATGTACCTAGTGCTGAAGGCATTGAACTTTCTCGAGCCATTGAGAGGCTACAAAACTGCCATATTCCGCGGTCATAGAGTTAGTTCTTAGTGATCCCAGGAACACATGAATGTATGTGATGATTGGAATGGAAGGGAGAATGAGAGGAGAGCAGATTTAAGGGATCATAAGCTATTTCTGTGATATTAAATTTCAACTCTTACAAAAGTAATTTTATAAACATATATGTTGAGTATATGTACATGTATGTGTTGCTGTCGTTGTTTTTTTAAAATGTGAAGTTGTGAAAATAGAACATATCTGTCCACAGGTCTGTGATATCTAATTTTATCATTGAAGTACATTGACGTGTACCTGTATGTTTTGTATACATTCTTTATGTATGAAAATAAAATAATAATACCCTAATAAGTGTTATTGACTTATGTTCTAAAGGGGATTATTGGTTTTAAGTTTAGATTGACAACAATACTAGCTGTGCTAAACTTATTCTTGTGGAAAAAAAATGTCCTATTATGATCATGACAATTATTCCCAATTTAAAAAGAAAAGAGCTGAGAGGACTGAAACTTGGGTTCTTAATGAGGAAACAGATATTCTAATGATATAGAATTATCTACGTATATATATTTGACATTGAGCTAATTGTAATGTACTGTTAAGTGCAGCTCCAGAATAATTTTACATAAGATAATAGGACATCACATTACATCTCAACTATCAAGAAAATACCTGTGATATGGCTCAAGGCTAAAAAGCAGAACTGAATTCATATAGTATACACCTACAAACAGGATACATAGCTAGCATTAATTGTGAGTAAACATCTTGTGTGATCCTGATGATGATTAATATCTACATTTATGTATGGTTAAATTAAGATCATGTGGATATACAGATAAAAGAGAACATGGTATGTAGAAAATATTTCATATTAAATCTGAAATTTTCTGTAAAATATGGTATATTATAACTGCTTATATATATATATTTAGTAGACACAATTTGTTTTTGTGAAACACTGATAACCCCATATGACAACTAATGGCAAATGTAAAAGATTCTAAAATGCAAGTCAAACTATAAGGTCAAGTGAAAATATGTTGGTAAAGAATGGATGTGTCACAAGGAATACACCTATGAAATATGAAGTCCCAACAACCCTTCAAAAATTATTTGCAAGGTAAAAGTTTTTCAAAAGTAGGTCAAGGTCAAAGGATCAAGATTGTTTCCTTTGAATACATCCTAGCACCAAACATTTAAAAGATATTGCCAAGGTTAATGTTTCTTTCAAAAGTTGGTCATACACTCAAAGGTCAAGGTCAAAGGGTCAAGATTGTTGATTCCCATGGGAAGAACTTATAACAAATGTGTCTGAGAAATACCCCGGTATAAACAAGAGGCCCATGGGCCTTATAGGTCACCTGAGCATTATGCAACAACTTTCCAGCAATTTAATTTGATTAATGTTTTAAGCAAGATGCTATGGCATTCGCAATTTTGAAAGAGGCACCATTTGATCATCATAACAATACACTTAGCAGTTGCTTAGTTTGTTTACTTAATACCCATAGGCAGGGTGGGGGAACAAAAAATGCATTTCAAGTAATCAGTAATATTCAGCAATAATCAGAAATGCCCCTATCACACATGAACCCCTGACCCTTAGGCCTAGATCCACACATTGCACAATTTTTGAAAAGGCACCCTTCACTATTTTTATTTTCACTATATAATCAATAGAGCCCCACCCTATCACTAGAGCCCCTGGCCCTAGGGCCATAAAATCAAAATTTTGGAAGAGGTATTCTTGCTCATCATAACTATGTACTTAGTTTATTTAATACCTAGGAGCAGAAAAGAAATTTTTTCAAAGAATTCATGTATTTCCATTATATAATCAATAGAGCCCCACCCTAACACTAGAACCCCTGACCCTGGGGCCATAAATTTCACAATTTTGGTAGAGGCACTCTTGCTCATCATAACTATGCACTTAGTTAGTTTATTTAATACCCAGGAGCAGAGAAGAAGATTTTCAAAGAAATAATGCATTTTCACTATATACTTATTTAGCCCCACCCTAGCACTAGAACCCCTGACCCCGGGGCCATAAAATTCACAATTTTGGTAGAGGCACTCTTGCTCATCATAACTATGCACTTAGTTAGTTTATTTAATACCCAGGAGCAGAGAAGAAGATTTTCAAAGAAATAATGCATTTTCACTATATAGTTATTTAACCCCACCCTAGCACTAGAACCCCTGACCCTGGGGCCATAAATTTCACAATTTTGGTAGAGGACTCAATGCTGGTTACAATCATGCAAACAGTTTAACTGCTTGATGTCCAGGAGTAATGAAGAAGATTTTTAAAGATTGCATTAATTTTAGTGGTTTTTGCCCCACCCCCCCAGGCCCCAGGGGGGCAGGGACCATGAAATTCACAATTTTTGTTCCCCTTCACCCAAAGATGCTTTGTGCCAAATTTGGTTGAAATTGGTTCGGTGGTTGCAGAGAAGAAGCTGAAAATGTTCAAATGTTAACGGACGACGCACGACGACGGACGAAAACAGATAGCAATAGGTCACCTGAGTTTACTCAGGTGACCTAAAAAGCCTAGCAACCATTTAAAATGGAACACGCATGGATCTAGAGGGGGGAACTGTACCCCTCCTGGAATTTGCAGAGTTATTAAATGTTTATTCTAAACAAAGTAAAAGTGACATTGGACCCCCCTAGAAAATCTTGGCCCCCTCCTCCAAAATGTGGATCTGTGTTGAGTTGGGTTTATGAGTCATGGTTTTATAACCACTTTGGAGTTCTGGATTCACACCTGCAGAATGGAAGTCCTTAAATCTCCCACCATCCAAGAGTAATTTATAATGGCCAATGATTGGAAAATTTTGGAAAAGTGGGCCTAACTGTAAGTTCAAGAGGTCAAATATGCTGGTACCTAAAGAAAGGTCTTTTCCCAAGGAATACACTAATGAAAGCTATATCTCTAAAAGAAATTAAAAAGTTGGTGGCAATGTGAAAGTTTTTGCAACCACACAGCTAGCTATAGGTGGACAAATGGAGCAAAAACTGATTCTTTGATTACAAGAGCATTAAAATAGCACAAATTGATAAAGTTATATTATTTAAATACATACAAACATACACAGATGATAGGCTGAAAGCTCGATCAGTTCATAAAGCAAGATATATCATCAAAGACTAGCAATAAATGAGCTATACAGGATTGATAAAGAAGCGCATCAGCTTTAACAGCTGTTTAATGAATCAAGAATGAATTGTAACTTCTTTTAAAAAATTCTTACTGTTTTAGCTACTGTGTCTATTTCTAATAGAAATAGCAACACAAATTCTTGGTCAAGGTGTCTTCATAAATCCAGTCAATATCAATGGTTCGGTGAAGGTAGAATTTGTGGAGTTTGAGCAGCCACTGGATTTTGACATCCATGATGAGTCCATGTTTGCTACCTCAGATCCTCGGTTTGAGTTTCCCCTGACAGAAGCAGACGTCACCTGGCTGAACTCTCTGTTCATGCTGCCAGAGGAAGGAGAGAGGAGGGTGAGGAAGGAGTATCGTCTCCTGACTGAGAAAGAAAGGGACGACTTCCATGCTGCCATAAATATGCTGAAAAATGACTCTGTGAGTATACTAGCTGCAAGAATGTAGCCCTCTCCATTATTTTTTCTTTCTGAGAGAGGCCTCTCCAGAAAATATCAGATTAAAAATATGAGAAGGCAACATTGTTGCAGCTATGAATTATGATTACCAATCAAAATTGAAAGCAAAACTCTGTCACTTGTCATTGGTTGCTGTGTTAATCTTGTTTGAATGAAAATGAATCAAAACTTTTAAAGATCTCAAGGCCAAAGTGTTAATTTATTAAGATGCTTTTTAAATTTCTCTGCAGACAGTGAGCCTGAATAAGTACGACCTGCTGGCTAATATCCACTCCAGATCATCCAGCAACACAGCCGCTCATGGAGGACCTGGGTTTCTAGGCTGGCATAGGGTCTTCCTATTGTTGTAAGTGAATTTGTATATACAGTCAAACCTTGCTGTCTTGAACTTAGCAAGGCATAAAAGAAAAAGTTAAATATTCTAACCATTGAATATCCATTTGTATTTATAAAGACGTGGTTGGAACTTCGACATATCCATGGTATTTGAGATACCAATTAAATGCTCCATTTCAAAATTTACAATGCCATTTTTTATCATGTAATTAAAAAATACTTATTGCTTAAATGGGGTTAACCTCCATGCTTGCATTATTCAAGATTTCTGTAATAATTTTAGATTTGAGAATGCCTTGAGACAGAAGATCGAAACAGTAGCTTTACCTTACTGGGACTGCACCTTAGACCATCCCCTCCCCCACCCCTCACAGTCTGTGATCTGGTCCCACTTATTTCTGGGTAATGGAAATGGACAAGTGAAAACTGGACCTTTCAGAAACTGGGACACACAGTTTGGTTTTGGTCTGCTACATCGGCAAGTGTCTTCCCTCAGGCATCTCATGAGTGCAAATGATCTGAAAAACATCTTAGAGGAAGAGAACCTTGGAAATATAAGTTACCCTGACACAAAGTCAAGCAAAAATCTTGAACAGTTACACAACAATGTCCATGTCTGGGTTGGAGGACTGATGAGGAAGATAGAGATTGGCGCATTTGATCCAGTTTTCTATGTCCTTCATAGCTTTGTTGACAAAGTGTGGGAAGATTTTAGATTACACCAGAGGTCAAAGGGCATTGACCCCACAAAAGATTACCCAGAATTCTATGGTAGAAGGAACCATGCCCCATTTGCTCCAATGGGATTAGGAAATATTATGGTTATTGATGGAATTAGTGATATTTGGAATGAAAATATCATGTATCTTCAACCTTCCTGTGGAATTAATTCTACATATGGGTGTGGATCTAAGTTTCTGAGGTGTGACGATTCAGTTAGGAGATGTGTATCTAAAACAATAGATGAATTGCTGGAATATTATAATGACATTGATAAAACCAGTGATTTGGTTGAGGCTAAACCAGAGACAAAATCCAAAATCTCATTTGAATCGGATACTCTTTACAGACAACCAATTTTACACAGCAACCATCTCAGCCAAATTTATGATAAATTCTCTCTGTACAGCAATGGAAATCAAATGTATCTCTACAGTGATACCTTATACCTGAATTTATTTCCTGACATAGAAGATAGTGCTATTGAAAAAGCCAAAGAAATATACATACAACATTTAAAATCAAGCTTAAGTCTAGACAATCAGTGACATCTCAAAGTTTTCAGTCATCTGTTGAATGAATACATTGAGTTATCAATGATTTCCTGTATTTATCCAATTAACAAGTACTTTGTATGTAAACATACCTTTCCTAAATTGCAAAATAAAAATATTTCAAACCAATTCTTACTCAAGTCATTTAGAGAGTTTAGGAAACAATAATACCACAGACCAAGTCTAGCATGATTTATTTTTTGCATTGGCAGGTACATGATTGATCATAAATACATGTTAAGAATAAGGAATACAAATACATAATCTTATTATGCACCCATCATACTAATTTCTGAAACCTCGAAAAATATGGATGGAAAAGGGAAAAAAAATTGTTACATACCACAAACAACCTCATAAGTAGAAAACTACATATTTCTTTAACAGGATAACATAGAATCAAAAAATAACAGACTCTTTTATACGAAATATAAAAAAAATTCCAAGATTTGTGTACTTGAACGATTTACACTAGGTAGTACTTTTGTATAACCGGTTGCTCAGTCAAACTAAATAAATACTTAATACTTTACATATAAGACATCTTATTCCTTACATGCTTTTTTAAAAATCATCAACAGGTTAAAACGTAGAGTGAAATTTTGATGTGTATGTTAGGATAGCAGGCCTTTCAACAAAAAATTTACTATAAATTATCTATTAACAGCAAATTGCATGAAATGGAATATTTCAATACTTTACAAGACTGTTAGTAATTACATGCATATTAAATTTTGTTGGTTTTTTTTTTGTGTGCCCTACTAAATTTTGTAAAATACCATTTTTTGTAAAGTATAGAAGTTTTTTTTTTTACTCATGAAATTTATATACATGTATCAGAACTTGAGAAGTACAAAATAAATATATCAACTACAGATATAAAGCCCCTATAAACAGACCAATACAAATGTACTTATTATTCCCTCTTGCCAGTGGAAATTTTTATGTCACTTCAATGAAATGTTCAATGATACCTAATTCACATTACTTCTACAGGATTTAATTCAACGAGCAATTTTAAAAGAACAAGATCATGTACAATTGTTAAATACATGTATATGGAATTCAATCACAAGTAAAATTGTTAAAACATACTTCCATTATGAAATACATGGCAATAAAATTAACAGCTGTTGTAAATTCAAAACAAAATAAAAACATGGAAAACAATGTAATACATGCATGTAAGTGTGTATACAATGTCATTGCTCAGTCCGTGGTTTTCAATTAGACTGAATACACAAAGGCAATAAAATTGATCAGATTTATCTTTGCTGAGTGACGGTAACTTCATTTACATACATATCATCACAATTTTAGTCTACACATCAGTGCAAGTCTAAGGAAGTTAATTTGCACAAGTCATAAAAGTGTTCAATACAAAACATTTCAGAAAAAGCACTTTTACCCATCCATTTTAAGAGAAAAAAAAAGTATGGAAAGACTGAAGCCACCTGAAAATAATGCTGAGAAGCACCAAGTTAGCAAGGTGATGAGGGGTCAAAGGTGAGGGAGCATGCCTAGTCCTTGTATTCTAGTTCTGGTGCACTGAAGAGCTCTTGGGCCACCTCGGTATTTTGACGTACAAACAGCGTGATGCCTGCCCTGTAGGCTGCTGGGATAGCGATGTGCGAGGTCAGCTGGGCCCGGTAGTGTGTGGGCTGCTGGTACATGGCGGTACAGGCCTCTCGCAACACATTTACTACCTGACCTACATTAGAGAGATTTGAAGGATCTCATTAGAATATTGAAAAATCATACTCTGTAAATGACCATGTTATAATGTTGTGTTGACAATACTTTTATACATGTATTTACATCCACTTAATATTTTCTACATTATTTCTATGAAAACCTACTGCTTTTTATCAATAGATCAACAATAAACTTTATAGAATTGAACTCTTTCATCATTTTACCTATCTTCTTTTAAAAATAATGTATACAAATATAATTCTTTGTTCAAGAATAATAAAAAAAAAAACTTGTTTCCACAGGTTATGTTATTTTTCTGCAATGTTGCAACCATTATTCTGCATGAACAAGCAAAAAAAGCATGAAAATTCTAAGCAGTAAGCATACCTAAAACATTCATCTCATTCCATCTCTTGTCATTCTTGGTGATAAGATCATTCAGGGGTGACCAGTCACGGAATCGATTGACCACATCTTGTCGTCGAATCAGGAGAATGGAGTCACTAGTTAGCTGTTCCATAATGGTCTCTTCAGAAACTATTTCTAATGGATTTGTCAAATACACACCTGGAAAAAAAAGGACAAATGCTCTGAAATCAAATTTTATAGAAAAGAAATGTTTGTCATTTTCCAAAAATAGGGAAAAAGAAGAACTTGTAAAAAGGCACCTAAAAAAGGTTTGAATGTAAAATCTGATATAATCATGTGTAAACTTCTTTATGGTTGGATTGCTGAGAAACAGCTAAGAGACTTTATTTCTTGTCCTAAACCCCTTGTACCTTTGGAGCTGACACCATAAATCATCTGGTGATGCCAGGCATCAGGAATGGTCCAACCAGGCTTCACCCCCCTCTGTAAATTCAGTGTTGCTATGGGAACAGCACCTAACAGAATCAGAATATGGATATTTATTACGAGATTTTCATGCATTTAACTGTATGATGTAAAGTATTAAAGATCAATATTTTTGTGTTGTTCATTTTTTGTTTCATAGTTCAGTTATGAGTACATGTACATATACATGTAAATAATGTATACTGCATACAGGGAATTTTCGCCCCTGTTTAATTTTTGCCTCTTTCACCCTACCCTGGGTTGGGTGAATTTAAAACTGGGCGAATTCAAAGAAACCAGAAGTCTCTGTCGAGACTGAAGCTTTACTGGTTTGAACTTATAGCAGAGGAAGAGAAAAGTACTTGAGCAGCTGGGATTTGAAACTTTACAACAGCAATAAAAAGAATAATGATCGTTGATAAAGTCTCTTTATGTTCTTAGTGTAGTCTACTTGTGTGCCAAGTTATACTGAAATCAGACCAAAACTGTAGGAGGAGTAGCATTTTGAAACAATTTTACAGACATTTCTATTTTTAGTAACCACGGCAACACCATTCATCAAAATTAAAATTAGATACACAGAATTATGTATCTTAGTGTATTCTACTTGTGTGCCAAGTTATATTGAAATCACACCAAAACTGTAGGAGGAGTAGCATTTTGAAACAATTTTACAGATATTTCTATTTTTAGTAACCACGGCAACACCGTTCATCGAAATCAAAAACGGATACATAGAATTATGTATCTTAGTGTAGTCTACTTGTGTGTCAAGTTATACTGAAATCAGACCAAAACTGTAAGAGGTGTAGCATTTTGAAAGAATTTCACAGAAATTTCTATTTTTAGTAACCACGACAACACCGTTCATCGAAATCAAAAACGGATACATAGAATTATGTATCTTAGTGTTTTCTACTTGTGTGCCAAGTTATACTGAAATCACACCAAAACTGTAGGAGGAATAGCATTTTTAAAGAATTTCACAGAAATTTCTATTTTAAGTAACCACGGCAACACCATTCATCGAAATCAAAAACCGATACACAGAATTATGTATCTTAGTGTATTCTACTTGTGTGCCAAGTTATACTGAAATCAGACCCAAACTGTAGGAGGAGTAGCATTTTGAAAGAATTTCACAGATATTTCTATTTTCAGTAACCACGGCAACACCATTAATCAAAATTAAAATTAGATACACAGAATTATGTATCTTAGTGTATTCTACTTGTGTGCCAAGTTATATTGAAATCACACCAAAACTGTAGGAGGAGTAGCATTTTGAAACAATTTTACAGATATTTCTATTTTTAGTAACCACGGCAACACCGTTCATCGAAATCAAAAACGGATACATAGAATTATGTATCTTAGTGTAGTCTACTTGTGTGCCAAGTTATACTGAAATCAGACCAAAACTGTAGGAGGAGTAGCATTTTGAAAGAATTTCACAGAAATTTCTATTTTTAGTAACCACGGCAACACCGTTCATCGAAATCAAAAACAGATACACAGAATTATGTATCTTAGTGTAGTCTACTTGTGTGCCAAGTTTTACTGAAATCACACCAAAACTGTAGGAGGAGAAGCATTTTGAAAGAATTTCACAGAAATTTCTATTTTAAGTAACCACGGCAACACCGTTCATCGAAATCAAAAGATACATAGAATTATGTATCTTAGTGTATTCTACTTGTGTGCCAAGTTATACTACAATCAGACCCAAACTGTAGGAGGAGTAGCATTTCGAAAGAATTTCACAGAAATTTCTATTTTTGATAACCACGGCAACACCGTTCATCGAAATCAAAAACCGATACACAGAATTATGTATCTTAGTGTAGTCTACTTGTGTGCCAAGTTATATTGAAATTAGACCAAAACTGTAGGAGAAGTAGCATTTTGAAAAATTGTTTACAGACAGACGGACAGCTAGACAGACGGATGGACGCCGGACGCATTACTATCACATAAGCTCTTCTGGTCTCTGACCAGTAGAGCTAAAAAACAATGATTTCTTAAACTGAACTCTGACTGGGCGAATTTAACATGCGGCAAAATTGTTTGCAAGTGTGAAAGGGCAAAAATAAAGCTGGGCGAAAATGACCCTGTATACAGGAGTAGAATGAAAAGATGGAGACAATAAAAATTTCATATTACCTTTCTTTATCCAACCTCCCAGCCACTTGAGGAGTTCCACTTTCCTGGCTGGAAAGAAGTGGAAAAATCTACCCTGTATGGTACCCCTTGTCAGACTGTGAACACCATCAATCAACTGTAGTGCAGTTGTACCTAAAAATATTACAGTTACAAATAAAATACTTCAATTTTTTTTCTTTAAAACATGTACATGCATCTCTACTGAAGCAAAATGACTTTTCTCCTTTGTCCTATTTCCTGTTCCATAATTATTTTGTTTAAGTTTTTTGTTTAAAGATGGCTGAGGACTTACAGTTAGGTTATGAGTTAAATAGGATGAAGAAGTACATTTACTGTACTCTTACTTTGAAGTCAACTGATTCTTGTAAATATGTCAGTCTATGGTGAACTAATATTGTGTCATTGTCAAATAAATACTTTTCTTATCATTTTTTTTTCAAACAGACACTTGTAAATGATTTTACCTGCCACTGATCTAGAAAACAGATAGTAGCTGATAGGAGCCGTTTCCATTCTGGTGTTGGTGACAATCTTTTTACTCACTTCTTCTTTATCAACTTGATAATCAAAGGCTTTCTGTAATAAAAGGTTGATGGCAATTTAAATCTTCATGATAATGATAAGTTAAGTATAATTGTGCAATTTTTTTTTACCTCATTTTGAAGGAGTTTCAATCTATATAAAATAATTTTAATTTTGAAAATATTTTTTGAATTTTCCATAGAATTGAGTATCCAATAATATCTATTTAACATCATGATCATGATGATGTGCCAAAAACATTCTTTAAATTGATTTTTCAAAAGAGTTTAACTATGGGAATACTGAGTGTCTTTTCAAAGAAAAGCAATACCGGTAGATACAAAGTTCTAGCTCATTAAACTTTGTAATTAGCTCTCTGTAACACTGCATTTTAATCTTCTGAAGTTCACAAATTCCAGTGCGTAATGTATTGGTACATGCGTACCAAGATATAATCTACTCACTAGGACCGTTAAGACCGCTGTAGGTTATACACAATCTACTCACTAGAACCGTTAAGACCACTGTAGGTTATACACAATCTACTCACTAGGACCGTTAAGACCGCTGTAGGTTATACACAATCTACTCACTAGGACTGTTAACACAGCTGTAGGTCCACACGCTGACGTCCCAATCTGTTTGACCTGTAGTAGGTAGGCCTCGTACTCGTGCCATATCATCACCTTCTCCACGTCAACTGGGCGACGCCCACGTCTACGTCGCCTGTCAAACTTACACATCACCTACAACAATAAACTTATTATTTATTTCATTATGATTTAATTTTGGTTCTGTCATTTGATTGGATAAAAGCGAGTTTATATCATATAACCTTTGTTTCCTACATCACTACTTATGTCAAAATCATATCAATCCACTTTGATGTTACACTTCAAATGTGAACGATTTAAAGGTGTTTTTGAAGGAGAAATTGTATTATTTTCTAAACTACATGATCAAAAATTTAATTATATAAAGGAAAGAATTAAATAGCTACCCAAGTTATACTGATATATCCTGGGTTGGAGCAGTTTACACTTTTTAATTAAAGAGTAAACTGCCCAAACCCATGTTATACAGTACACCTTGTGTTGCTATTAAACTCATTCCTCAAAAATAATTGTCAGCCACCATCTTGTTTATCATCACTGGCAAATTATAGATAAATATATTAAAATACTTTCTTTGTTATAAAAAATTTTCAATTTAGATTTTTCACCTTAGTATTAGTATCACAGTTTTCTTCTTGTACTGCATGTAGGTTATCTAGGCATGACAAAGATGCTTCCAGACTGTCTATATCTTCATAAATAGGATCTTCAGAGCTCTCCCTACGAAAATAGTGGATATTTAAGTATTCTCAAAATGAACAAAATCAAACAATAGGACATCAGTACATATTGCATAGGTATAAACTATTTGTGTAGTTGATAAATAATAAAATGATCTGAATACAATTTTATTATCCTGAATATATACATGCCTTAAGAATGCATCTAGTAATTTTTCTTACCCTGATGATTCATCCAGTTTATTTGGTAAAGGCATAATGACTGCATTTCTAACGGCATGCGTTGGATTCTCTAAATCTTCCAGCACCATACAATGTCCATTCTCTAAAGGATAATGTCCTAACTGTGCATTACCAAGATGTTCCCTTCTGAGACAGAAACTTAAATTTTCCTCCTCATCTGACGAATCACAGTGGGCCGTAGACCTATTCTCTTTTTCCAATGCTTTAAAAAACACCTTCTCTTGCCTATTGCTTTCAGAATTCTGAAAGTTGGCTTGCAGCACTTTTTCATGTTTATACGTATCTAGATAATTAAAATGTTCGTTATCATCTACACACAAGTGTGGATCATAAGACTCCATATTGCACTCTACATCATCGAACTCAAATGAATGTCTTCTCATGCTCAGATCGTTTGTCACCCCTCCTTCAGCACCACGTAAGTCATTGGAGGCATAATCCAACGGATCGTACATACAGAACTCCAAAGAATTCCTCTCACCATTTCTTTGGTGTAAAATACTAGGACTATCTAGATCTTGACCAAAGTGGAACACTGGTTGCAAACTGGTAGCAGACGTTGGCACATCTGATTCGACAGAATCTAAAAAATCGGTTTCCGGCGAGTACATGAAAGAAGAATCTGACCCTGGCTTGTCCATGCTATCTCCATTATTTTTAACAATGTATTTGGGTCTACAGACATGTGTATTGTTATAAGATTGGTTTTCCATGTATCTTAAATTTGCAGTCACATCAGCAAAGGAGTCCAAGTGAGGAGTTTCTACATCATCACACATAGGAGCAGGGGAGGCAGCAGGAACACGTTGTTTATTGAACTCCTGGAGGTTCTGGCAAGATAGTGGGCTATGGGGGACATTTTCTTGTGGTACTCCATTCTCTTGGTTATGATGAGATGGACTTGAAGGAGTCCTCCCAGCTTCTGCATTGCGAGAACCCTTTTCTTCATTCACACCGTACCCCTCATCTTCTTCACTGGATGTAGAAGAATGTTCTGAACTGGATGCAAACATATGACGACTAGCCCGAGATGGAAAATCTGTTTCTATGTAGTCTCCAATCTCATCTAAACTTTCTGAACTAGATGGTGCGCTTGCCTCTGCTACTAATACACCACCTCTGTTTTCCTGGATTTCTGAGGAATTGTCTTCATCTGCAATTTCTTCAAGACTTTCGGAACTAGATAAATGAGTAAAAACTTCTTCAACTTGTTCTTCAATTTCAAGCATGTCTTCTCCAATTATACCTTGTTCATCATCACTGGTTTTGTTTTCATTTTGACTTTCATTAGCAGTTGTCTGATTTTCTTTTGACACTGTCTCAGTTTCTCTATCATTTGAATCACAACCAGAATTTTGGGAAGATCCATCACTGTCTTCTGGCACTGCTAAAGGGGCAGATATTGGCATGTCTTCAAACCTAGGAGGCAAATTGATATTTTGAACTTGTTCATGATGTCCATTTGTGAAAGAAACTTGTTCATTAGTTGTGCAGGGTACATTTGGGTGAGAGTGAAAGCTCCTTCTTCTAGTTGAGTATTCCTTGTCATCACCATCAGATTCTGATGAAGATCCAACATCATTTCTATGGAATTCTAATTTCTCTGGAGAGCTAAAGCAATCACATGAGTCATCTGAACTTGAACCAAGTTCTGGATAAATGTATTTTTCTTTCTTTGAATTTGAGCCCACTTTCTTCTCTTGCTCTCTTCGATCTCGTCTCTGTTTGACAACACGACTCCATGACATAGACTTAGGTCTGTTTGCTTTAGGTGAATTTTTCCTGTTCTGTAAACCATTTACTAGCAGTGGTTTGACACATTCACTACAGTGAGTACAGTTTACTACAACTTCAGGACGAGCTTGAGCACTGACCTCCCCTGGGCCACTATTAATAGTACTAGATGATCTCAAGTTTTCCCTGTCTTCATGCAAATATCCATTTACAGGTCCATTTAAATTGGGACTACGGCCATTGACTAAATTAATTCTACCCTCTCTGTAAATACCTGGGCCATTATTTTTCTCTCTTTGGTTTTCAAATGAGTCTGGAGAAGATTTTTCACTTTCACTTGAGTTCTGACTCACTGGACTTTGAGCTCCATTCTGGCAGGGGTATTCCGAAGATTTCTTATTAGTTGTTGGCATGTTGTTTTCTTTCCGTGCATCATGTCTACTTTTACTCATATTTGGGGATACATCCTATCAGTTCTTCGCCTCTCTTTACTATCAGCGTCACCATCCTAGAATAAAGATACACCAAAATATTAAATTTAACATATGAATATTTAATTACATGAAACATCGCTGAGTTTCAACAGCTATAATGCACAGAACATCGCAGAAAACTTTACAAAAATAGTGAAATGTCAAAGTTGACGTTTTCAGAAAATGGGGTGGAAATTTCTATCCAAATATATAGCATGTAGAATGTAATCCTTGTGGATCTACTTTCTCTGAAAAATATTTTTATCCCGCACCTTGAAAAATATCATTTTAATTCTTACCTGTTACTCAGATGTGAAAAATTCAACTCTTTTCTGTTTGTTTCATCTGGGACAACTTTCTTCCGCCATATTGAATCAAAATACATTTGTCACTCCTCTAGATTCGACTGTGCATCTTCCTCGCATAACTTGGAGAAGTTCCGAATTCATAATTTTATGGAATCCCAAAAATGGACCAATCAACGTTCTCGTAACAAAAGCTTTTGACAGATTCTATCCACAATGTGAAGTGTGAAAGGTGCGATCTCTTCCGAGATAAAAGAAATCATTTATTATGTTGGATACTGTAAGTTGAAGATATCAAATTATTGATTAAGTATTCCCAATTATCTATCCATTTTGATTAAACATGCTCTTTCGGCTGTCATAAACAAATAAATACTCCATAAGACCATTTTGTTGTAACCCCCCCTCTAGATCCCTGAGTACAGAGTAGCTCCTCATAAAGCTAAATAGCTTGATTCAGATTGTGATCTTTTGAAGTATTTTAAAAAGAAATCAAAATTGATTCATAAAGCTTTCTAAAAGTTCTTTGAACAAATGCGCTTTAAAAAATTAAGTAAGGATATAATGTCGGGTATAGTCCAATCCACACTTTGCAAAAGTTGTTTCCCTTTGCGGGGTCAACCAAAACGTCAAAAGGGAAACAAACTTCATTTCTCCTCTTTATGCTAAGCCTACCAAATATTTGGACGTGCTGTGATAAATCCATTGTGTTAAATTTTTTTCTTTCAATGTGTGGGTAGCCCCATCTTGGGGCAATCAGTACACAAAAGGCAGAGGTTTTTAAAAGTCAAATGACGAAGTTACAAACCTGAAAACTGCAAAGGCTACTGTGTGGATTGTATTGGTTAATTTTGTTTATCCCCTAAGATGGCGGCCAAGGGACATAACTTTTGAAAAGTGTGGATTGGACTATCTACTCCATGTACTCGACCAAATTTGTATCAATTATTTAAATTAATAAAAGGAGAAAGAAATCCGAATCACAGGTACTTTATGCTCATAGGGTCAATGTTTCTTTCCCCATGGTGCTCTTTGCTAAGTAACAATAGAGATCTCCAAAGAGATTATACCAGTTGTCCCCAGTCCTATTTTTACAATGCAATAAATCTTACTCACAGTGACACATTTCTTTACAGTTTCCTACCCGAAAAAAATTTTGTGAATCCTCAATCCTGTCAACAATATAACTTAATGATCATGTTATTGTTAATGAGACCTCAAAGTGAAGGCAAAGCTGGAATTTCAGAAAAAGTAGTGTAGTAATCTAATGGCAAATTGAAGGACTAGAATGCAAAGTAAATTTTTATATAGAGATTATCAGATATGCTCTTGACAATACATGTCTAGAATATTTTGGTAAACTTGTGCACAGAGAATTTTGGGCCCCAAAATATCAATGTGGGATGGTCAAACTAGTACTAGTAGTAGTTCTGGTCCTTCATCAAGCACATGACCCTGGAGTATAAAATGTTATTTGCAACTCTTATTATCACATGAAAAAAAATAAGCTTACAATATTGCTAAGTGTGCATATATCAGATTATTCAGACTGCATGAACATGAAAGTACTGGTATTGGATTTTTTCCCTGGCCATGTAACGTGTGTAAAGTTTGAAGTTTAGATCAAAGCATATGCTATATTCTTGAAAACCTATTTTTGTTTTTCCAGATTTGGAAAATTGTCAACTTTTTACCCCTGAATTAGAAAATAAAATAACAGGATGTCAGAACCATAAGTGAGATAGCCATGTATGCAGAATGTGAAATCTTTGAAGTTTAAGCCATGTTTCCGTGGTTAAATGGACGTTTCTATAGACACACAGTGATGTTACTGACATTACTGATGTTATACTTATGTGGGACATCAGGAGAGAGTACACTGGTGTATGTAGACACTGGTTGTAATAAGTCTCAAGTCCAGAAAGTCCAGGTTGATTACTCAAGTACAGTCATTGATCATGGTAAGTATTCATTTTAAATCTGCAGTACATGTCATCAAAATTTTACTTTTGAAGTACATTGTATAGTTGTAATAAAGTCATTGATATTACATTGAGGACCTGACACTTTGCTCCTGTGTTATAAACATACATTCTGTTAAACATGTTTTAAAAAAATCTAAATCTGTACATTTTATAAGAAATCTAGAGAAATACAGGACTGTAAACTATTGTAATATCAAATATTCATTTGACATTTGATTTGATGAATGATTTTTCAGAATATATTGTCTCATTTAATGGATATTACAAACCCCAAGCACGGAAGCGATTTCTCACCGCGGCTCTGCATGACTCAGGAGTCTTGTCTTGGAAGATCATTCCCAGAGAAAATCTGGCCTTTGACTATCCAAGTGACTTTGATGTTGTAAAGGTATAAATTATTTCAATCTTTACCTATGAACACACTTTTATCAAGAGAATATGGATATATAATAAATGAGTATTTGAAAAATAAAAGAAATTTTTAAAGAAACATTGACTCTAATGGCACATGTGTTATGTTATTGTATGTTGATGCATGTATAAATTTCTGTTTGAACAGCTGAATGATGGTAGACTTGAGGGCATTGAAGCATTAGAGAGTCACCCAATCATCAAAAGAATAACCCCTCATAAAAAGTTATCTAGGTCACTCAAGTTTGTCAAAGGTAACTTAGTACTTGTATACTTGTATATATAGGAGAGTCATTACATATTTCATACATGTATGTCTATTCTTGTTAGAGTGTTTTCTTTATATGAAATTTTAGTCTATTCTTGCTAGAATAAATTCATTCTAAGTACTTTGCTAGAATAAATTCATTCTTAGTATTAGAGTTTTCATTATAAGTACAGATGGGGATTGTATTTTCCCTCTAAGTTTGATATAAAGTTAAGCACCACCTGCGGTAGTGTTCTGCTTGTATGACTATTTAAACATAGATAGTGTGTCAACAAAAACTGAATAAAAAAATAGAAACATGTACTAATCAAAGGTTTCCTAATAAAGATGTCTTACTGTGATTTGATTTGTAGATGTGGAGCAGCAGGAAGTCATAGACAAGGAATGTAATGAGACAACCTCCAACATGTGTCCTCAGACCTTCCACTCATCAAGGTCACACAACCGCAAAAGTCTCTCCCTGGTCAGTATGATTACTTTTAGTTTTAAAACCTTCATGAAAAATTGAGACAATAGATTTGTAAATTTATGCATCAGTATTGTCAAAATACATTGTTCGTCTGGTCCATGATGGGAAAAATGCAGTATAGAGCAGCTTCTGAAAATTCAACTTTACATGCTCATGTATGACTTTACAAGCAATTTGTTGATAATTATGGGTTATTTATTATTTTATTTTATATAGGGTGCAACCTACTGGCATTCCCCTGCAAGATTTAAAGGAAGGCGACTTCTAAGGGCTGTACCTAAACAGGTGAAAAGTTGCTTGACTTTGGAATAAATCCAATCAATTTTACTCAATTTATTTCAAAAGAGTCCATGTTCATGCCAATTAACACTTTACATGTTATTATTTTTTCAGATTGTGAGTGCTTTACAAGCTGAGATTCTCTGGAATATGGGATTCACAGGTACAAATTAATTTATATCAACTTTCATATAGTGTACTTTATTGTCATATTTCATGTAAAATGGTACACTGCCTTCTAAGTCAATTTGCCTGTATGTTAATAAGCCTTTATCATGAAAAGGATGCTTTGTCTTTTGTTCCACATGTTAAAATTTTCTTCTTGTATTTAATCTCAGTATAAAAGTCATTTGTATGACTTTATATGTACATAAATTTACACGTAAAACTTTATGTTCAACAATCTGTATCAGCAGTCAATACAATGTACAGGAATTTAACATATAATACTCCTTACAGGAACTGGTGTGAAGGTAGCCATTTTTGACACTGGTCTGTCAGAGGACCATCCCCACTTCAAAAAGGGCAGGATCAAGGATAGGACCAACTGGACCAATGAAAAGACACTGGATGATGGTAACCCCATAATATACATCGCTGAAAATCATCTGCTAAAAAATAAACTTATATCATCTGAAAGGCATATGGTAACAAGTACTGATTGGTTTGACTTAATGGCTGCTTGTCTTTGTAGGTCTGGGTCACGGTACCTTTGTGGCTGGGGTCATTGCCAGTTATAAGGACTGTCTGGGGTTTGCTCCTGATGCTGACATTCACGTCTACAGAGTGTTCACAAACAATCAGGTTTGTTTAGTTTGTTTATTTGTTTTGTTCAGACTACAGATTACAAACAATCCTGATTGCGTAAGTAAGATATCTTTTAATGTGTTTATATGTTTTTATGTACAAAGTGTTCACAAACAATTAGGTTTTACTTAATATATAAAGACAGGACAATACATTCTAGCATTTCAGTACAGTGAATGAGGAATATTATACCAGTGTTTTATTTTACAGGTATCATACACATCATGGTTCTTGGATGCCTTTAATTACGCTATCCTGAAGAAAATCAACGTACTGAATCTCAGCATTGGAGGACCTGATTTCATGGACCACCCCTTTGTTGACAAGGTAAGTACATGTATTCTGCTGTGTATTTACCTTAGATAAGAAGATTCAAATCTGAACAAGAATTTTATGACTTCATTTGTGTTGTGGAACGTTTGAGGTCCCCTGAACATGCTGAAGTAAAATAAAAATTTCAAGCTTGGGACCTCTGAGGGAAGCCCAAGAGTTGTGATTTGCATGTAGTTAAACAAACTGTTTCTCAAATGCTTTTTATGCCTTGGTAAATCAAAACAAAGAATTGGACATGGGGGGTGGGGGGTGTTATTATCATATGAAATGTGCATACTATACATGATATAGTATTCAAAGCATGACATTCTGATTTCAGGTTTGGGAACTGACAGCCAACAAAGTGATCATGATCTCTGCCATAGGAAATGATGGGCCTCTGTATGGGTAGGTTATAAAACCATGTACTGAACTATCAGCTGTTATCACTTGTGAGTAGAAGCACTAGACAGTAACATGTACATGTACTGTAATAATGCAAGGTATATTTTTGAGGTGATCTTTTGCAGCACACTGAACAACCCAGCTGACCAGATGGATGTGATAGGAGTGGGAGGGATCAACTTTGACAATCAGATAGCTAGATTCTCTTCCAGAGGAATGACCACATGGGTAAATCTGATCATTTTGTCTCTTCAATCTTCATGTTGCTGAATTTATTTGCCTGTTTAGATTAGATTGCATTTTAGATGCATGCACTTTTTGAACTTTTACTATAAGGAGGAAATGTTTTTAAAAACAAAATGTTTGCATGTTTGTAGAAATCAAATAAAATGAAATGTTTTCATTTCATATTTTTAAAAAATTACATGTAATATAAGAAATTCATTGGATCCTCTTTGCTTAACAGGAACTTCCTCATGGTTATGGAAGACTAAAGCCAGACATTGTCACTTATGGATCAGCTGTTCGCGGCTCAGCCCTTAAGTAAGTGTTTAAAAATATTTTGTAAGTGAGTAGTAGTAATCAAAATAAGGAAACGATTTTATCTATTTATCATGTTTATGAAATTGTTTAAATATTTGTATTCATTGAAATTCACAGATCCATTAGTTTTTTATGTTGATTATTTTGGCTGTTTTTAGGGGTGGATGTAGGTCTCTGTCTGGAACCAGTGTTGCCTCCCCTGTTGTAGCAGGGGCAGTTACTCTTCTGTACAGGTCAGGAAAGAGTCATTTTAATAAACATTTACTGAAAGAGTACATTTAAATTGTATGTCATGCTCCGTGAATAGAAGTTGAATTCTAAGGATTTTATTCAAATGAATGCATTTGAATCTTAATAAAACTTAATGAATTAATGTAAAAATTAATTATTTGATAAAAGAATCATTTAAAGAGAATATTTTTGCCTGACTGTGGTGAAGTGAGCCTGTCAATTCAATCTATACAAAATCTTTTTATGATTATACACGTGTATTTCAGTGCTGTGTTGGACCGAGCCCACATTATTAACCCCGCCAGTATGAAGCAGGCCTTGATGGCTTCGGCCCGGAGGTTACCAGAGGTCAACATGTTTGAGCAAGGTCATGGCAAGCTCGATCTCATCCGAGCTTATCAGACCCTCAGGACCTACAAACCACAGGCCAGGTATGGTGAAAAAGAAATAAGCATTCAAGCAGTGAGAAAATGTGAAACTCAACTCAAAAAGAGAATTGATATATTTTTTACAGTACATGTACTTGTGACATGGATAAACAGATTTTTGTTTGCTACACATTCTTTGTTGATAAGATAATATTTATATTTCCAAATAATTTTCCTTATGCGCTTATGCGCTTCATGAAATATGCCGGCGTGAAGCGTCGTAGTTCATTTAAGAAATAAACAACAATGTTAAAAAGTTCTCTGGGAAATGAACTTTTAGTTGGTCACGTGATCAAATCCTGTGAAGCCCGAAGGGCTTCTCAGTAGATTTGATCACGTACCAACTAAAAGTTCATTTCCCAATGAACTTTTTAATATTGTTGTTTATTACTTATATTTACATTTGAAACGAATACATTTCGAGTTAAATTGTATTTATTACACGAACGGGCCAATGTATTGCTATATGTAGTGACGCGCAATAACCTAGAAGTTGTTTGGTAAAAATATCACATCGCTCTGTGATCTGGTTGCGCTATGACCTCTGATCCCCAAATGAAATTCACACAGAATTGAACGTATTTTCTCTTCAATAGGTTCATATAAGAAAGATATTTGCAAATGTTAATATAACCTTATGAATCTCCAAAAATTAAATTCATTTCTTAATTGTGAAATGTAAACATCTAATGCATGTAGCGAATGAAGGGAAAACATATTTTCTTTAGGCAAAGTTTTGAGATCAAGAGTTATGGATTGCATTTTTCTGAATAAAATGAAGATTTATATATGTGTTGTAGTTTGAGTCCCAGCTATATTGATCTGACAGAATGCCCCTACATGTGGCCTTACTGTTCCCAGCCTATCTTCTATGGGGCCATGCCTGTAGTTGTCAATGTAAGTCAGATATCAAATCAGTCTGACAGCTAAGTAATAACCTATTTCTGTGAATGATTTAATTGTAATTCTTAAAAAATCACAACACTGTGTTTATAAATGTATTTATTTACATGAAATTTTTCAGAGTTCAGGGTTGGGGTGGAAGGGGGCATACGCTATAATTTAATTTGTATGTACGTGTTGTAATTTTTTTGTAGGTAACAATTTTAAATGGAATGGGAGTATCAGGAAAATTAGTTGACAAGGTAAGATTTGAAATATTAGATGTTTAAGATTTAAAGTAAATCAGTATGCAACATTTGTTACTTTTCGCAAGTTCAACATTTTGAAATTAAAAAAAAATATATTAGAAGAACTTTTTGCTTTGATTCTGTAGCCTCGTTGGGAACCCTACATTCCACATCATGGAAACTACATAGATGTTGCATTCTCCTACTCTAAAACTCTGTGGCCGTGGTCAGGATACTTGGCTGTCTTCATTTCTGTCGGCAAATCAGGAGCAAATTACGAGGGCATAGCTCAAGGGCAGGTCACCCTGACTGTGGAATCACCCCCAGAGGTGGGTTTGGAATAATGTAAATCACATTTTATTTGCAAGAAACATTTTCGTGTAATTATGCAATGCTGCTTTCTTTCAAAAATTTCATTCTCACATATAATTCAACTATTTAAAATTATACCGTAAATCTGGAAATTTTTACTGTAGATAAATTTTTAGCAAATTTGCGCATGCATTGCATTCGCAAAAATATTTTTCTTAAAAATAATTCAACATGTGAAGAATTTTTTTCTGAGAACTCGCGTCTTTTTTTTTAACTCAGTGAATAGGTGTCGGTAAGCACTGGTCATTTTTAAAAGAAACATGTTTACACTAGTCTACTATATAACTACAAGTTAAATACCCGTGCGTGTAAATTGCCCTCATTATATGCAATATCGTCCGATGATTTGACAAGCACTGAGGAGGTATGCCCCTTTTTAATTATTTTCATTAATTAATTTGCTAATAAGGAGAGAACTGTCATTTTATCTTACCGTGTATCAACACGGGCGATAACTCAAACTCAGAGCATTTACTAGAAAGTTCCAAATGTAAACGCGGCGTGTAAATTTTAGGTACAAAAAAAAAATAAACGTTGAGAAAATAATTAATATATTTTTTCTTCATTTGGGTTATACTTTAGGTTAAAAGGCATATACAATCTCTAAAATGTTTCTTATAATTGATTTAGAAATTATTTTCAGTGCAAATCCTTTTGTATTTCTATCAAAATTGTTTCGGAGCGATTTTGCAATATATTGCCACGTTGCTAGTATATTGGTGGTATTCTAACTGGGCATATTATTTGAAACATAACCTGATATGAAGATCTTCAGTGATTTTTATTTTTAGCACTAGTGACATTTCGCAAAAATTTGAAGCGTAAAAATTAATCAACATTTTTTGTCCCAAATTCGCAAAAATAAATCGACATAAAAATTTTCCAGATTTACGGTATAGAGCAATAACTAAAATTAATGAAAATCCTGATATGTTGACTATTAAGCTAGTTGTTTTATGCTCTGAGTTGGTTTATTTAAAAAAAATGATTTCTTAAAGGGTAAAGCTACCGGAGTTCAATAAATGATATACAATTTTAGACATATGCATATGTAATTTGTTGATCCATGGTACAGGGTGAAGAGACAACACCAAGGCAGACATCTCTGAAGCTACCCATTAAAGTCCACATCATCTCTACTCCACCTCGAAGGTAACTCCATTTCAGAAATGCCCAAAATCAGATTTCACTGATTTTTAAAAACAAATTAGTTTGCTTTTTTTAAAAGACAATTTTTTATGAATCTTTACTCTGTTTACTTCAGCAAGAGGGTTTTATGGGATCAGTACCACAATCTGAGATATCCGCCTGGATACTTTCCCCGAGACAACCTGAGGATGAAAAATGATCCATTAGACTGGTAAGACTCAGAATATCAAGAAAAGAATTAGTCATTTTCTATTTTATCACACAAGATTGTGTTCTTGAAAGATACAATAACAAGACTTTGTGTTTCTTTAGGAATGGAGACCATATCCACACAAATTTTAAAGACATGTACCATCATATTAGATCATCTGGGTATTTTGTTGAAGTCTTGGGTATGTTCTAACTTGTTTGGTTAATTAAAAATTAAATCTTTATATTGATAAGAAAAGTGAAAGGTAAATGAAAGATATTTTTGAATTTTGAGAATTTTCATGCAGAACATAGTAAGAACCTTTGAGAAGGGAATTATAGACATGCGCAGTTATTGCACTTTGACCCCTTGACCTCAGGTGCCCCTTTGACCTGCTTTGATGCCAGTCAGTATGGGACCCTCCTGATTGTGGATGCAGAGGAGGAGTATTTCCCTGAGGAGGTGACCAAGCTAAAGAGAGACATAGATAATGGGTTGTCTGTTGTCATCTTTGCTGACTGGTACAATGTGACCGTCATGAAGAAAGTCAAGTTCTATGATGAAAATACAAGGTGAACTTGAATAAGTAACAATAAAAGTGGAAGATATAGAGTAATTTTATCATTCAGCATGTCTTTTCAGTTTTTGTTTTTTGTTTTTTTTAGTTGGAAATTTGAAGATAAGTTTGGTTTTTGTAACTCAAACAAAAAGAAATATCTTTCCTATTTCATAAACCTATCCAACATCTGTACATCTATCAAGGGAATATTCTGTAAAAGTACATATGCAGAATACAAGTACATGCATTAAAATATATAAATGTATAATACAATATGTACCTTGTACTTGTGTGCAAATGGCTTTATTCTTTGTGCTGTTTACCATAACTTGTTCATTTTCCACTGCAGACAGTGGTGGATGCCAGACACAGGAGGAGTCAACATTCCAGCCACAAATGATCTGTTATCACCGCTGGGGATGGCATTCAGGTGGGTACCAGATTTTGTTATTATGTCAACCAGAATCAAATAGAAGCAATTTTAGTCTGAATACTTTGTTTAGTGAAGTCTTTGCAGTGTTTGATGAGTGTGCATGCTCTTTGTTTCAGTGACAGGGTGTATGAGGGTGATTTTACCCTTGGTGACCATGAAAGTGAGTCTAGAAAGTTTTTTTCCAGTAACTGATACATATGCTTACACTTAACATTGTATTTATGATGTGATTTGTATGCATCATATGATATTTAGATGTCCATCAAATGTATATCATCTTGTAATAAGAACTTTAATCAGAACTTCTGCCTTGTTTTCAGTGTATTATGCCTCTGGAGCCAGTCTTGCTAAATTTCCAGATGATGGCATCATAGTTACTCAGACACTGAAAGACCAAGGTCTGTGATAAAACCATTTCTTGAAATGGTAGTCAAACTTTGTCTCCCTCTTAACAAGTCCAAGTTTTTTGAAATGCTGTTTACGGTGAATAATGTATGAGTGGCATATTTCATCTATCTGCTGCAGGTCATGAGGTGTTGAAGGGGTCGTCAGTCATGAGGGAGAATGTCCCTATTTTGGGTCTTTATCAGACAGTGGCTCAGCCCAGTGGTGGGAGGGTGGCTCTGTATGGAGATTCAAACTGTCTGGATAACAGCCACATGCAGAAAGGTAATGGCCCTGAAAATCAATTAATGAAAGTTATCATAGTGTCCATTTTTCTTCTCAGAAATTACACAGTCTTAAAATTGTTTATTTATAAAGAAAAAATCCACAGTATTTAGTCCAAAAATCATTAGGTTATTCATGTATTGTACATGTACTATTTGATCCACTGTGTGCTGATATATAAGACCATTAGATTGTTATCTTATTCAACTATTTCAGGAAGATTTTTGTCATTAAAAGTCTGATTCCTTTTCAAAATGTTTAAAATACATAATGCTCTATTAAATTTTTTTTTCTGCAGATTGTTTCTGGATGCTGAGTGCTATCCTAGAATACACAGCCTACAATAACCTAGTACAGGTGTTCTCAAATCAGGACAAGGTCGTCCTGCCTCCAATGGACCTCCCAAACCGAATGGAAGGTATAAAGGGCAGCCGCACCGAAACACTGATATAAAACATTTGTCATTGTAGATGTAAGTTTTCTATTTTTTGTGCTGTAAGATTTGAAGACAGATAATTAGATGAAATTTTTTTTGGCCTTTGTAGGAAACCATTTACATCGATACTCAAAAGTGCTCGAAGGTCATCTTGGTACAGCAAGGTCAAGGATTTTACCAACGTGTCCAAGAGTCATCTATGCAGCAAGTCACCCAATAAACAAGTCAGCCCCATCGTAAGTGACTGAAGCTAACACTTTATTTTTCTAGCTATAGTACACCAACATGTATCCCCTATTTTATTTTTCTACCTTTTGTTTTGTATAGTAATCTGTTGTCCCATTCATCAATACAATTTTTCAGACACACAGAGAGTGAGTATGAAGAGTTGAGCAAATTTTAATGTGCAATATTCCAATTACCTACATATATATAAAGTTATGCAATTCCCATTTTCCCGATATAAGCCATACCTCCTTTCACAAAATGGCATGTATCAATTCTGAAAATTATTAACAGAACAAGAAATATAAGGTAAATATTTGATCTTTGAATTCCATATTTTCTACTCAATATTTTTAAACATTCCCAGTCTATTTTTATGTACAGTGTACTTTTCACACAGACATTTGCTTTGCATGATTTTGTCTTATGTTAAACAATGTTTCATTGGTTGAAATTATTTTATATTTTACTGTTTCCTTTTTTTTTTCCTTTTAATTTTATGCATACAAAGATTTCATATATAATTCATGTTTGTTTTTAAAAATCAACAACTTAATATAAGCAACAGAGAGAGTTTTGAGAGATAAGTATTAAACTAGCTACTATCAAGTGGTTTGACTAAACTTTATGCATTCTTGTATAAAGCTCACATATACATGTACAGTGCACTTAGATTTGAAATTGCTTGAGTTTAAGTAACCTTATCGTCTTTAAAATCACCCAATCCCGTTAGGCAGATTAAGGATAAAGAGAAGTTTCCCTAGGAAAATTTGTCTTGATTTCTCCAATTGCAAAAATTTTGAAGCTGATGTTCAACGTTGCATAAATTAGGTGCTAGCTATCACAGCATGGCGAAAGGAGGGGGTTTACCAGTTATCACTCTCAGCATGATGGTACAGGAAGTTCATTAATTCACGGATGTCAGTGATTTAAAAGGTCATGTGACTTTGGTATTTTTTTGTTTTTCAGGAATCTTTTCCACCAGCAGAAGCTGCTCTCCATTGGACTAGACGAGTCAGTGCCCCTGGGGAGAAGACACTTGGAGGAGGATTTGATTGAATCATTGGAGGCCAAGGAGAACTTTGGCAATGGCGCGGCCCCTCACATCCAGGGAGGGGGAGGGGCCATGCAGGACATTGACTCTAACAGTGTGTTCCCAGTGCTGGCCTTTATAGGCACTGGTCTCGTTCTGTTGTTTCTGCTCAATCAGTACTACAGGGGGCGCTCTAAGCCTCGCAGGAAAAAGCCCAGATTAAAAAAGTTTCCCACAATGTTATACGGGACAAAGGGACCAAGTGTTTAACAGAAGTTTATACTCCTAGTTGCCAAAGATATTCAGAGGAATCCCATTAAATCTTCATATCAGGTGTATATTATTCCTTCTCTTCAAATCTTCAAAACAATAAAGAAAATAGATATTAAGTACCTCTTCAATGGAAAGAATGTTCTTTTAATTGTTACATAATACATGTTTATAACATTTTGAAGTCTTGAAAAAAGATGGTCTATTAAATAATTATGTATGTTAAAGAGGCTTTAAGTTGTGAAATTGATGTTTACCAATTTTCTATCAAAATTAATTTCAAAGGAATGTATAATAATGAGCAATGTAAAACTTTAAGTTTGTACAAAAAAAAATAAATTAGATGTAAATACTACATTGAATAGACACATTTATACTGTAATGAAATACATGTACATAAGGATCAAGTTTTGGACCCTCTGAGAAAAGCATTGCTAATGCCTCTTTTAGTGATTCTAATATAAACCTAGTTATTAATTAACCATTACAATAGATTACATACAGTTATATTTTTTGAAATGTCAGTTAGATATTGATGGAACCGTTTTGATCTTAGGCAAAAAAAAATTAATTTCTTGGTTTTCAGGCCCTCCCTCATCTCTTCGAAGGGTGCCTCATTGACCCTTTTTATTGCTAAGGCCTGAGAACCAAGGAATTAACTTTGCATGGCCTTATTATAAATCTGTACCTCTATTACTATGTTTTAGTGAGGATGTGTTTGTGTGTGTGTTTGTTCATGTGTGTGAAAGTGGGTACCTAATGGTATTTGTATCATTCCATTTTATACTAAGAGTGTGTGGAATTAAAAAGCATACATGTAGTGAGTGAGTTTTTCAAGAATGTTTGTTTCTATGATTATAATTGTTGAAATATGGTATAAACTAGTCAAACATTTTATAAAACATGTATCTGCATACAATTTATACCATTTACAATTATTTAGTATTCTTGAAAATAGTGCATTTTTATATCAGCTTAATTTTCTTTATAATCTTTGTATAAATAATTGCTGGAATGTTACTTTGCCATCCAACATTTTCATACTACATGTACTTTCAGTCTTTCATATTTCCATGTTTAATGATACAATGCACTGAAATAAATGTCAACCAAAATGTAGGTCACGATGACCTACTTTCGACATTTTATGGCTATATTTAAGTATTCTCCGGTACTTATTGGTTTAGAATAATCAAACTTTGTCACTTGATGCATTTTGTGATTTCCAAGAATGTAGACCAAAAAGTAGTTCTAATTGGCTAAGAATCATCAAACTTTGTCAGGTGATGCAACTTGGGTCTTTGATAGGATACTTAGGGTTAGAGGCTTCAAATACAAGTGATAGGTTGTACAATTTATCAGAAGAGCGATTCAAGGCCCTTGGGCCTCTTGTTTTTTCCTTTTAATTTTATGCATACAAAGATTTCATATATAATTCATGTTTGTTTTTAAAAATCAACAACTTAATATAAGCAACAGAGAGAGTTTTGAGAGATTAGTATTAAACTAGCTACTATCAAGTGGTTTGACTAAACTTTATGCATTCTTGTATAAAGCTCACATATACATGTACAGTGCACTTAGATTTGAAATTGCTTGAGTTTAAGTAACCTTATGGTCTGTAAAATCACCCAATCCCGTTAGGCAGATTAAGGATAAAGAGAAGCTTCCCTAGGAAAATTTGTTTTGATTTCTCCAATTGCAAAAATTTTGAAGCTGATGTTCAACGTTGCAAAAATTAGGTGCTAGCTATCACAGCATGGCGAAAGGAGGGGGTTTACCAGTTATCACTCTTAGCATGATGGTACAGGAAGTTCATTAATTCAATGATGTCAGTGATTTAAAAGGTCATGTGACTTTGGTATTTTTTTGTTTTTCAGGAATCTTTTCCACCAGCAGAAGCTGCTCTCCATTGGACTAGACGAGTCAGTGCCCCTGGGGAGAAGACATGTGGAAGAGGATTTAATTGAATCATTGGAGGCCAAGGAGAACTTTGGCAATGGTGCGGCCCCTCACATCCAGGGAGGAGGAGGGGCCATGCAGGATATTGACTCTAACAGTGTGTTCCCAGTGCTGGCCTTTATAGGTACTGGTCTCGTACTGTTGTTTCTGCTCAATCAGTACTACAGGGGGCGCTCTAAGCCTCGCAGGAAAAAGCCCCGATTAAAAAAGTTTCCCACAATGTTATACGGGACAAAGGGACCAAGTGTTTAACAGAAGTTACTCCTAGTTGCCAAAGATATTCAGAGGAATCATATTTATCTTCATATCCGGTGTATATTATTCCTTCTCTTCAAATCTTTAAAACAATAAAGAAAATAGATATTAAGTACCTCTTCAATGGAAAGAATGTTCTTTTAATTGTTATATAATACATGTTTATAACATTTTGAAGTCTTGAAAAAAGATGGTCTATCAAATAATTATGTATGTTAAAGAGGCTTTAAGTTGTGAAATTGATGTTTACCAATTTTCTATCAAAATTAATTTCAAAGGATTGTATAATAATGAGCAATGTAAAACTTTAAGTTTGTACAAAAACAAATAAATTAGATGTAAATACTACATTGAATAGACACATTTATACTGTAATGAAATACATGTACATAAGGATCAAGTTTTGGACCCTCTGAGAAAAGCATTGCTAATGCCTCTTTTAGTGATTCTAATATAAACCTTAATGTAGTCATTAATTCACCGTTACAATAGATTACATACAGTTATACTTTTTGAAATGTCAGTTTGATATTGATTGAACTGTTTTGATCTTGTTTCAAATCTGTACCTCGATCTATTACTATTTTTTTGTGAGGATGTGTTTGTTCATGTGTGTGGGAGTGGGTACCTAATGGTATTTGTATCATTCCATTTTAGACTAAGTGTGTGTGGAGTTAAAAAGCATACATGTAGTGAGTGATTTTTTCAAGAATGTTTGTTTCTATGATTATAATTGTTGAAATATGGTATAAACTAGTCAAACATCTTATAATACATGTATCTGCATACAATTTATACCATTTACAATTATTTAGTATTCTTGAAAATAGTGCATTTTTATATCAGCTTAATTTTTTTTATGATCTTTGTATAAATAATTGCTGGAATGTGACTTTGCCATCCAACATTTTCATACTACATGTACTTTCAGTCTTTCATATTTCCATGTTTAATGATACAATGCACTGAAATTTATACATTATTGTACTGTTGAAAGAATCGATGTACATTTTATGGCATTTTTGCACAATAACATGAATTGAGTTAGATATGGATGTATTATGTAGAGTGAATCTTTAATTTGTTTGGAAAAAAAATTTGACGTAGATGAATGAAACCAATTTGTTTTGCTTGTATGTATGTCTGCATGTGTGGGTGATAATTCCCCCTGTATGTGTCAGTAGGTTTTAATTTATTAGGTATGTTTGTCTCATTGTGAACTATTTAGATTGAATTACAATGGCATAATAAAATCAGTGCTGATTCTTTAATAGTGATCTTTTCTTATTTTTTGTTATATCAATAGCCTAGCTACTACATGTAGTTGCCAATTGCTTGATATTGATTGAAATAATGGTTTCTTTCCCAAACATTGATTGTGATTATAACTGTTTACTTGAGTGCATCAATACTAAAGGTCAAATGAGTTCCATTAGAGATAAATCTACAATATTTGTGGATCAAATCACTAGCAGAAGGCTTCTATATCTACCAATTTACATCCAGTGAGACTTTATTAAGTATTGTGTAGCGATGCAGTATGTTTATTGATTTTTAACTTCCGAGGTTTTGCTAGTGCATGAAGGGAATTAGTCATCAATGTCTATATAGTTCATTAGATGTAAAGCAAGGAGAAAAAAAGGACAAAGAGGAAGAAGGGAGAGGCAGAAAAAAGAGACATTAGTTCTAAACTGAGAAACTGCCATGTAACCTCAACATAATCAGAAATTTTTTTATATTTGTTATCATAAGTTTACATTTGCAAGTATTAAGACAGGGTGTGTGTATGTGGTATATGGAAACTAGTTGGTCATGTTCAAAAGCATGTGGTTTTATGATTTTAATGAATGAAAATAAAATCCAAATTAAATTTTAATCTAAATTAATTCTATATAATATAATATACTTTTGCCAGAAAGAAATGGATGCTTAAAATAAACAGAGGTTGAAAAAAACTACGTATTAGTAATTACAGATAATTATGTTACGTTAAGTATGCATTTTTAGGTCACCTGAGTAAACTCAGGTGACCTATTGCTATCCGTTTTCGTCCGTCGTTCATCCATCGTTCGTCGTACGTCGTTCGTCGTCCGTCGTGTGTTAACATTTGAACATTTTCATCTTCTTCTCTGCAACCACTGAACCAATTTCAACCAAATTTCGCACAAAGCATCTATGGGTGAAGGGGAACAAAAATTGTGAATTTCATGATCCCTGCCCCCCTGGGGCCTGAGGGGTGGGGCCAAAACCACTAAAATTAATGCAATCTTTAAAAATCTTCTCCTTTACTCCTGGACATCAAGCAGTCAAACTGTTTG
>PRKT01000058.1:1532191-1546140 GCA_003671525.1 Saccostrea glomerata | reverse complement strand
TTATGATGAGCAAGAGTGCCTCAACCAAAATTGTGAATTCTATGGCCCCAGGGTCAAGGGTTCTGGTGTTGGGGAGGGGGGCTCTATTGATTATATATTGAAAATACATGAATTCTTTGAAAATCTTCTTCACTGCTCCTAGGAATTAAATAAACTAAGTACATAGTTATGATGAGCAAGAATGCCTCTTTTAAAATTATGAATTTTATGGCCCCAGGGTCAGGGGTTCTGGTGTTAGGGGGGCGGGGCTCTATTGATTATATAGTGAAAATACATTTATTTAAATCTTGAAAATTTTATTCTCTGTCAGGCGCGTATATAGCCAGGCGTACGTTTGTACGCACAATCGTCCACATCATTTTTCCAAAAAAAAAAATTTAAAAATGCGGAAAGAGAGAGAGAGAGGGGGGGGGGGGATAGCGAGACAGGCGTAATATTGTAAAGCGTACTCAACACTTTTGCCAAATATTAGTAGATAATTTTAAAAACAAAAAATAAATACTAAGAAACATTTAGAATTAACGATAAAAAATACGATAGTATACACTTCACTGAAATCAAAAGATTTTCCCGGATTTTGGTTCACTATCGAATATTGCTGAGTTTTTTCCAATTGTAAATACACTCTTAAAGAGTTTCTCTACTGCAAATTACACAATAAATTAGTTTAAAAATCATAATTCAGCTTTATATATGAACATCCAAAATTAATTTAAACCAATAGTATATTTTACATGTTTTTATAATTGTTGCAAAAGATAATAGATTTGTGAATACCTGTGAACATTTATTTTAAAATTTTTACAATGTACGAGGTAATGTGCAAGAAAATGAGCTGAAAAGAATTCCTCTTTGTTATTTTCAATCTTTCGAGATGTATTTTCAACATTAAGGTAAGCCTATCATTCAATTACGTGGTCTGTCTAAACCAGTCAAACACTCTAACCAACTACATGTACCACATGTTACCATACGTATTTTGTCGAACTTCAAAAGTCTAAAATTGTTTTAGTGGGTTCGTCAAACAGCGCTATTGGAAATATCCTTTCTCAATTTTGAGTTTGTGCAAGGAAAGAACAGAGCTCAAATAACATTGCGTAACAAACAGAAAAAGTGTCAGAAAAATGCTATCAGAACGGTCAAATAATAAATATGCACATCGAAATCGTTGAAAATTCACCAGCTTCCAAAACCCCGCCTATTTATGCGTCCACATCAAAAGTACCCTGGCTACGCCCCTGTCTGTCTCTGGTTATAAAGCAGATGAACTACCTTTATAGTTATGATGAGCAAGGGCCCTAATCTTGCAGACTTGTGAATTTCAAGGCCCCAGGGTCAGGGGTGGGGTGGGGGCTCTACTTATATACTGAAAATGAATTTATTGTTTGAAATCTGCTCTTTTGTATTTATAAAACATTTATTTATTTTTTGATATTAAGGGTGCCTTTTTAAAATTTGTGCAATGTGTGGACCTAGGGTCAGGGGTTTATGTCACAGTGTTAGCGGCACTACTGATTATTTGGAATGCATTTTTGTTCCCCTACCCTGTGTATGGGTATTCAGTAACCAAGTAATAAAGCAACTGCTAAGTGTATTGTTATGATGATCAATGGTGCCTCTTTCAAAATTGTGAATGTCATATAGCATCTGGCTTAAAACATGAATCAAATTCAATAACTGGAAAGTTGTTGCATAATGTTCAGGTGACCTATAAGGCCCGTGGGCCTCTTGTTTAAATTTCTTATTAGGAAATTAAATATTTTAAAGAACTTAGATCCGCCCAATATTTTTGTTAATGAGTTACCTCCCTTTTCCGGAAATGTGACCAAGCGCATGTTCAACAAGCAAAGATGGCAGCTGAGGAGAATCCCTGGTTCATAAATTACGAAATTGATTGATGCATTATCTCTAACTCTCTATCCTTTTTACAAGAGCCATGGCTCAGTGTAAACAAACAGCCCAAGAGTTTATCCAGAACACATTCAGCCCAGCCGTGGCTGTTCTGTGCAGTCCAGATGCCGAGGTTCTGTGTCAAAAGAACAACCTGACATTCGTGGAGTTAGTCCAACCATTCTGTCGTCTGACAACAGAAGGTATTGTTTTATTGTCGAGATATCTACCGAGAAATAGAATATCTGTGTAGGATTTAAGAAATTGGTCAGTGAATTCTAATCAAATAGCCAGGCATCTGGTAGCCTTGCAAAGTGGGCGGACCCAGTGAGATGACCCCCCTCCCTTTAAAGACTTGTGCTGTGTTATACCTTCCCATCATCTTATGATCAAATCATAATATTCTGTAACCCCATACTATAGCTCTGATATTTTGATTTAACATTTGATACAATTTGAATTTGTCATTGGACTTGAAGACTATGACAAAATTATTTATAATTTTCATCACTAAATTACTAAATTAGCATCCAAGTTTATTTTTATGCAGATAATGTCGTTTAATGCTAGAACTTGTTGTAAAATTTCAGTTCACATTCGAGATCCAAACAATGTTCCTCACACAATCAAGAATCTGAAGATTACGATGCGGGACATGAACATGCAGCTTCCACAAGCGGTGATGGCTCGGAAGATGTTGAATGATGTGGTGGCCAGTACCCAGCCACAGCTGGGGGAGGGGGGCAGGGGCAATGTGGTGACATTTGGGAGCTATGACTTACAATTGTCAGGTAAAGACATTGTTGTGGAATAATTTTGATTAATGGGGATCAGTGTTAGTAGACAACAACAAAATTGCTGGTTTGCAGGGACATTATTTTTCATGGGATATTGTTATTTATGTACGGAAGATTTTATGATATGATAGTTTGACAAGAGTTAGAATATTAATCTATGAGTAAGTTAGAACCAACATGTATCTTAAGGGAGAAATGAACTTGCAGTACAAAATTAAGTGAATATGTAGGTCAGGGTCTATGTGCACAATTATTCACCTGTGATAAGTATAACATGAAGGCTTTTATGTCTAGTTAATAGTTATCAAGCTAATGCTATCATTTAACTTTGAAGTAAAATCTCAAAGTACATGTATAAAATTCAATGTATGTAATCCTGGTGAAGAACATGCCAAGACAGCAATTATGTAATATACATATGTTCATTTTTCAGCATCATCACCATGGTTTGAAGCCTACAGAGACATGTTCCTAAAAGTGTTGCCACCAAGTGATCATGAATTCCTTAGCCATTGTTTATGTTGTATCCTTGGTAACAAATTGTCACACATTCTGCAATGCAATGTCTACCAAACCAAAAATATTGGATGGCTTCATGAATCAGAGGTTTTATAGTGCTGGCAATAATATATAAATGTGTTCACTGGCAGACTTCTTTCTAAATTTTTTTCTTTTTTGTTGTTGAAATATTTGAATTCGAAATAAGAAGAAAAAGAGCATAAATTATGTTCATTCAAACAGAAGATTAAAAAAATCATGTAAAGCTGCTCAGACAGATTAGTTATTCATATTTTAATAACTTTCTGATTTACAAAATTATGTACAAATGATGTAAGATTTACATGTAGTAGTTAGTTTTATTTTCGCAGCTAAAATCCTTATCTATAACCCAGGTATATTTGTGGTATCGTCAGGTCACTCTGACCCAATAAACGCCTTTAACACTCTGTCCTCCAACCAATACCAGCAACAGACCCAGTACCCCACCAAGATGCCGCGGTGGTTCTGCCCGGGGATCCTCAAGTACTACGTGTTGCTTCACGACGTCGTGGAGGGGGAAGACGCTAAGTACGATATTGCACAGTATCAGAACCTTACCCTCAGGTCTGCCTACCAATTTGTCTGTCCCTCACTGTGTGTTGTGTCTCGTCATGGTCATCATGTGACACCCTGTACCCCCCTTGTCTTAAGTTTGTTGTGTTTGCCATGCATTTCATCACTAGAATATCGGTTGTTGTTCTTAGATATTCAATTTTCTATTGTCCTTCCCTTGCACATTTTGAGTACGGTATATCCTTAGCTATAGAATTGATGTTCATCTTAGTACAAGTAGTAAGTATTAGTAATTTCTGGCAATTTGGGTTTAGTCTGTATGTGTAGAATTCAATGATTGGACAGATAAATGGAAATTAAATGAAATGATACCTACATTTTCAAGGTTTTAAGTATGCTTAAAATCAAATGATACATACATTTTCAAGGTTTAAAGTATGCTTAAAAAAATCAAAGTTACATGCAAATATTTCGCTCAGTTGGTGTTGGAATCACTAGGACATAAAAAATATTTCATACCATCTATCATTAACATCTGTCTGCTTCAATATTTGCTCTATCTATAATTCAATAGGAAAAATGAAGTTTACCAAAGTATTAAATAGGGGGAGTCGTAAATCATCATCAGTTTTACACGTAAATTTAGGGCGGACGCTGTCTACCAGAGTATGAAGTCCTCGTTCGGGGGCCAGAACTGCCACCTCTTACACATCAATTCCCGGAGTCTCCACACAGCAGAAACGATGCATACAGACCTGCCTGACCCCTGGAGCCAGTTCCTTAACAAGAACAATTCAGAGGCCAATAGTGTAAGTACAGGCCAGTCCAAAAATTATTATCAGTAGTGGGTAGTGGAGGGAGTGTTTTGTGTGTTAGTTAATGTTTTGATCGCTTGTTTTTAATAGCAACTGTAATTTAGTGATTGATGTTAATCTGCACTTAAAAAAAGAAAAAATGGTAAAATTCACAAATAGATAATGCAATTTTTAAAGGGTAGAGCATTTTGCAATCAGATAGAGTAAAATTTGGTCATTAATTCTGATATATACCGTACATGAAGTAGAAAAGTGTTTTGGTGAATTTACAATCATTATGTAGGTCTTGCAAAGTGTGAAGAAAGTTAGAAAGTACCACTAACTGTTAGCAAGAGAAGCTTGTTTTATGTTCTTTTTACCTTTTGTAGAATTTCTGTATTGCTAGTTTGACTGACTCTGCTAATTTAAATGTCAGATAAACAATTGGATTAACAAACTGCATGTTATTATAGCCATTGTTTTAACAACAGCACAAAATGAATACTAATAAACAAACAAGCATCTTAAAATTAATATTTATTCTATCATTTTTATAGCTGCATGATATATATTGAATGGAAATATGATGGACTGTTTTGTCATGTAGTTTTTGTAATGTGGAAATCTTGATAATGTGTAAATGTTTGAAAATAGATCATAGTCATAGACTTGAATAAATTTCAGAAAAAACGAAACAAAGCTAGATATTTCATAGCGTGGGTAAGTGTAGACCTCCGATTTCATATTAGTTAGTGCTTTATTTCAGTTGCCAAATTCTTTTGGAGGATTTCATTTGATTCAAAAGAGCATGAATTAGGATTGTAGATAGTTTTTTGCTTCTTTGGAATTTTTTCAGTTCATGTCGATATTTGTCTACATTTATGTATGACTGTTATATTTTATCAGGTACTTTTTCTTTACTTGAATATATTCAAATTCTTAACTCCAGCAATTTCAGCAGGAGTCTTTATGGTACTGCATGTAAGACATGTATTGTTAAAGCAAAATTTTGTTTTTGAGGTAAACTTAAAAACTACATGTAAGAGGAATGGTGCATACATAATATTTCTTATCCTTGGAAAACATGTGAACATTCTCTTGGATATAATCTACTTGATGGGAAATAAATTGTTTGACAGAATGGGTCATGAATAATGAGTATGATAAATTTTTAAAGATTCGTCCTCAGGATTGATATTCATATAAATACGCTTTTATGGGAAAAAATCTCCTGATTTTGTGAAACTAAATGATTATAAAAATTGTTCACATTAATTTTTTTTTTTGATTTTCAATTTCAGGAAGATCAGAAAAAATCAAATAAAAGATTAATAATAAAAGCCAGTGCTGACGAATTAAAAATTGGAATAAGCACAATATTGTATCTGTTATTGAAATAAAACCATTCTGTTTACAAAGTTTCTTTGTTAATTCTCCTTTGCATGATATCTGAGATTTTTTTTTATGAAAACAATTTTTGTTTTCTATGCATGGTATGTTGTGATCATTATTGAAACAAATGCAACATTTAGATTTCACTCTGAATGCATCTAGCAACAGGCATGTACAGTATTAAGGTCTATGAAAAAGGAAATGTACCATCAGCTTAAACTTCAGCATATATGTTATTGAGAGTTATACAGTGATATTTTAATGGATACTTATCGTTTGCCTTTGAAATTAAGATACATCTAAAAACTAACCTCCTATATGAAAATGTATGCTTATAGATAGATTTGACACTGTTAGGGAAACTGATTATAGATTTGTCTGTGACACAAGAACTTACCTTTCCCATTTCTCTTTAGGAGGGGGCAGAATATGACAGTGCCAGTAACAGTGTTGCTGATGATGCCTTCCCCTCCAAACTCTCTGAGGGTACCACTGACAGTCCCCTGTCTGGACCCATCATGTCTAACAGCAGCCTGGTGGACATGTCCCCTGACTCTGGGGAGGGAACAGGTAATATACTGTAAACCAACAATTATTTGTGACATCTTATATTTAAGATTCTTCAATTTGGAATCCATCTGCAACTTCTTACTTAATACTCATGGTTTCCAGCTAGAAATATTTGCAATAAAAAATACTTTGAGATTTTTGCACAAGAAAAAAAAATTGTAGTTTACAGTATACTATATGCAAAGAGGTTAAAATGTGAACCATTCAAAAAGGAAAATTGATTGTAGAAAAATTTGATGAGGAATATATTCTTAAATCTTCATTTCATTTATTTGCATGCATTTTTATCCTGAAATAAACTAGAAACTATAAAATATGAGTAAATGAAGGGTTAAGAAAGGAGTTTAAATCTTTTGTCATCTTCACTAGCCAAGGGTTTCTGATACGCTACTCTCCTCATAAACCCTTGGCATACGGTGAAGTCAAAAGAAGGGATTGTTTTCCGTCACGTGATCTCGAGTCTATTAGGTATGCACAGATTGCGTCATCGCCAGAAATAAAGACACGTGTTTTAAAAAATTAAATCAAAGTTTTTTCAAGAATAACTAAGAATCAATAATTGAGTTATATTTATTCATTATTTATAGAACAAATCTGAAGCTTCAATTAGATTCTTAATCACATATTTAGAAGATATTGAATGACACCATGGCTATTCATAGAATTAAATGTTATCTTACGGATCGTTGTTTACTTGCGTTTTTCTTTTCCGAGATTAAAGAGTGAAGATGTATCCCGAACGCAAATATCGTCATTTACAAAAAACAATAGCTGATTGGTCGACCTTGGTGTACTGAAATCCAATCAGAACTCTGGAAAAAATCCTAATTTCTATGAACACCGTAGGCCAAGGGTTTATGAGGAGAGTAGCGTATCAGAAACCCTTGGCTAGCGAAGATGATCTTTTGTTTGAAATATTGAATATTTGGTATTAAATATTACAGCTTCATCGGGTTCCATAGCCAGTGAAACATTTGACCATCCCCTCTCTGAACCTTCCCAGGACATGAACCACGTGGACAGTCCACTCTCTCCAGACAAAGCCTATGAACCAGAACTGAATCACACCTCCTATAAGGGGAAGCTAGGGGACAGAAAACAGGGTGGACATGGGATATGTTTGACCACCAGTGACCAAGACAGAATCAAGATTTTTATGCATGAGTTGTGTGTTAGAGCTCTTATACCCTGGGCTGAAAGGCAGATGAAGATACTCAACGAACAGGTATAGAATTATAAAGACAAGGGGTTGATATACAGTACTTGTTTAACTGCGATAGGATATTGTTAAAAATTAGATGTTAATTTTTGAAGAGTACCATGTATGAATATACATGTGCATATTTGTATATCGATGGAATTAGCAATTATTTTAAAAAATTTTTAGCATGCATCAAGGAAAGGCATTAGCAAGTCTTTGTTTAGTGCTACAAAGCGGTGGTTTGGTGGAAACAAACCTACAGGCCAGGTGGCAGCTAACCAGAACACCACAGTGGTGTAAGTTAATCATACACCTTAACTATATTTTATACACTTACATGTATTTAAGATAAAAGAGTTTAATGCCTACATTTCTTTACATGCAAGAGATTTCAAGATAATTCTGAAGGTATTCTGTACAAGTAATTTTCCACACAAAATGCATGAAGAAAACTCGATAAACTAATTACATTTACTATATATGTAGTACATATGAGATTCAAGATAATTGCAAATGTTCATTGCTCCTTACAAGTGTATTTGATGTAGTTTCCTCTGATTTGACAGGTACTCCAGTGATGCCCCAGAACTACAGATGAGACGGCTTGGTGACATAGCCTTCTTGTTCCAGATGTACGATTTTGCTTATAACACTTACCATGCAGCCAAGCGGGACTTCAATAATGACCATGCTTGGCTTCATTATGCAGGGGCTCTGGTGAGTAAATGCAAGGATTAAAACAATCGAGAAGACATGTTTTCGAAATGACTTTTGTTTTCGAAGTTTGGAAATATAAACACTAGTACTTTTGTAAAGATAAATTTTCTTACTACCTAAATGAGACATTCATATACATTTTTCAGCAAGAAATAAATGCTAGCAAATTGTGATTTTTTTTCATTTCTTGAATTTAGGAAATGGCCTGTATATCATTGTTTATGAGTGGAAATCCTCGAGAACAGAAATACCCATTTCATTACATGGAATCTGCGATTACCACATATCTACAGTCTTGCAAGTAGGTCACACTCTCAAGGTTTCAATGCTGAAATTAAGAGATAAATTTTCAGTTTAGTTTATCTTTCACTTAATACTTGGTGACATAAGCCTTTGTTTGTCATTTCTTTCAGTGGAATTTTATGTATGTAATACTTGTATTATTTTGATGTTTTAGAAATCCATTATATGCAACAAGAGCAACACTAGTTAGTACAGAGGCTCTCAAAAGTAGAAAAATGTATAACGAGGCTGCTTTACAATTCATAAAGCTTACTAGTGAGGTAAACATTTCGAAGTGCCATGGATTGTTTATCAATGAATAATTTGTAAAGGATTAGCAGATTTTGGAATGCTACATACCGGGGGTATTTGTAGAATTGAAAGTTCAGTGCTACATATTATAAAATTGAAATTTAAAAGCAATGTAGTGATAAAGTTTATTTAGAACATTATAAGGAAAAATCATGACATTTTTTACGCAATATTTGCAGGACTCGGACTTAAGGAGTGCTCTTTTACTGGAGCAGGCCGCCCACTGTTACATTAACATGGAGATTCCCAAAGTCAGAAAGTACGCATTCCACATGATTCTGTCTGGTCACCGTTACAGCAAGTCTGGACAGAGAAAGCATGCTTTGCGGTCCTATTCCCAGGCCCTGCAGGTGTATAAAGGCAAAAGCTGGTCACTGGCTGAGGTAGGTTTACGTAGATGGATTGTGCTACTTACGTAAAGAGTAAATATTATAGTTCCAGTTATATTTTTCGGTTTCCTTAATATCCAGAGTTTGAAACACATGTGCTTTTTGTTCACCTCAAACTTTTTAAATTTCACATTTGCTCTTTAATGTGAATGCTTGTTTGCTTTATACAGCATTCTTTGTATTTAGTACCTTCTTGAAAATATATGAAATAACTTTTTTAATTTTGCGATAAAATTAAAGAACTGATTATTGTTGTTCCAGGATCACATAAACTTCACCCTAGGTCGACAGTCCCTTAACTTAAAACAATTGGATAATGCCACAGCTGCTTTCAAGCATTTACTGACAGAAAACAGCAAACAAATTCCTAGTCAACAGAATGCTTTTCTTCGGGAATACCTCTTTGTTTATAAGGTCAGTATGATTTTTTTTAAAGAATTTATAAGTCCATTAATAGTATAAAACTAGAATGTGGGGTTATTTAGGAATCCTTTCTTTTTTCAGCAACTTTTAAGTGTAGAGATGTCTAATTATGGAGGTGTTCATTCCAATACATTACCAGAGCTGCCAATCCCTATACTAGACAATAACGCTACAAAAGTAATTGTAGGCCACAAACCACAGCATAACCAAGGTACTGTATTTTAAATAAAAAATACATTTAACAGCCATCCATGTACAAACAATGGTAAAAAAAGCCATGTACTATACTATCTAAAGTTGATTTTATTTTACAACAAGGTGAAAAAGAAAATCATTGGTTTCAGTTCCTTTACTTGTTAAAAAATCATTAGGTTGCTGTACGCAAAAAAATAAAAATCAAACCTTCACATTACAGATAAGCCAGGACATATAGGTTACGATTATACGGAGAGTAACCACCCCCGCTGGGAGGCGCTGGAGGGGGCCCTGGTGTCCTTCGCTAACAATGGAATCCTCCCCGTCACTCACAGACCAACCATCCAGTGCTTCACCAATAAAACCGACAACAGGTTCAACCCAGTCGCTTATGTGGGAGGTACAAGCTAGATGTCTCTTCATTATGCAATTATAAAATAAGGAAAGAACAAAAGAAACAATGTGTTTGGTTCAAATTCTTTTCATTAGTATGGCCCCTCCCATCCTTAGGGGAGAGGGGGGATTATCAACCCTATTAGAAGGAAAGTATATAAGTAACACCAATAGTGTGTGGGTCCTCATGTTTAGTAATTCATGTACACACCTCTATTTAGAACCTGTGACGGTGGAGCTGTACTTGGTGAACCCTCTGAAGGTCGTGCTGGTGCTGACAGAGGTCACACTTCTGTGGAGTTTCCTCCCCTCCATCCCCGGCCAGGACAAACCCCAGCTCATCACTAATGAAGTGTTTTCTTCTGTGAAGGTAGCGCAATAAGAAAATTGTATTGTTTTTCATAAAAAACGTACATTAAAATTTTTACTTTATTCGTCTGAACTTGGTGAACATAGATGTAAGTGTTATATTTTACACTTTTTTGTACTACTAGTTTTTATTTGCTTTTACAGAATACCCTTGCCAATGAAATCATTCACACACAGGTCATAGATGAGATTGTCTTACCCGGAAGTGAGCGATCTCCTGTAAGTTAACATTTACCTTTATAGACAGATTACTCAAATAAGAAAGATTTTGAATTACAAATTACATGTAATTTCTTTTAGGATCAAAACTCAAATGAAAATGCTGCTATCTAATTTTACTGCATGTAAATGACCACATCCTATCAAGAGTTCCTAATTCAAAAAAAAATAGATTATGTACTATGGAAAATCATAACTGTAAAGCAGATTTTTTTTCTGAAAGAAACATTTATATGGAACTTTGGTTACACAGGTACAGTTTACCTTGACCCCTCATCAGACAGGAGAGCTGAGGATTGTTGGTATTTGTTACAATCTCTCCAGTTCCCTGACAGATGACAGGAATATTAAACCCTCCCCAGCCAACACTGTGTACGTCAGGGGGAAACAGAGGCTGGACGTCCAGGGGCCGCGGCTAAACAACACCAAGGAGGAGAAGTCCAGCAAAATGTACGGACCGGACCGGAGGCTAGATCTGGTTATACAGCCAGAAATGCCTCAACTGCAGGTTAGGGGTCAAGTCTTGACCTGGGAATTATTTAAATATTAAAATGTGTTGTATTACTTATTTTTTTGCATTTAATCCTTACCTTCAAAGTAGAAAACATGTAGTGCAGCCAAATACATGTACATTTATATTTAAAGTAATTTTATGTTTAAGTATTTTAAATGTATTTGGAGAAAATACTTTACATGCACATGCATATTGAATGCATTATTTAAATTTTTTACGACTTTTTCTAATTTGAAGTAAATTTATCCATTTGAAATTTTGATATTGTATATTGACAGCGAAAATTCTTCATCTTAGGTTTCCTTTTGCAATTTCCCGAAGAGTTTACTCTGTGGAGAGGTACATGCGGTGATGCTACAATTCACAAACATAGGAACAAGTCCTTTACATAAACTGAAACTAGCCTCCTCTACCCCTGAGTTTATAACCCTGGGGGATCATGGAGAATTACCCAAGTTTCCCTGTGTTTATCAGACTAAAAATGAAGTGCCAAGTGAAGAGACCAAATGTTACTGTAATACAAAGGACAAAGTGTGCAATGTGATGGACATTCCTCTGCCCAATCGAACACTTCAGCCCAAGAGCACAGTGTCGGTGCCGGCGTGGGTTAGGGGGAATGATATTGGGGGAGTACACGATGTGCATTTTATGTTTTATTACGAACCTGTGACCAAATCTCCAAAAGTCAGGTGAGAAAATACCTATTTTCTACTGGCTGATTCAAAGGAAAGGGCAACCAATCAAAAAATCTGCTACAAAATATAAGGAAAAGTCGAACATAATTCCATATTTTACTTTGGATGCTTAAAGTTTTACTAGAAAGTAGTGCATAAGAGTTATTTTTTGTTCATAATAAGACCATATTATAAGAATTTGCTAATAATACATGCAATGAAAAGTCTTTTTATGTACATACACTTGACTATTTCTTATATATATTTTTTAACAGACACAGACTACAGAGACATACAGCTGTTATAAACACCCTGGAGTCTCTAAGTGTTCGATCCGTGGCTCACAGAGCAAACAGTGTTCACCAGTCCTCATCTTCCCAGGCCAGCTGTATCCTCTCCTGTGAAATGGAAAATATAAGCCAGGTAGGAATCATGTTGCCATAATATTTGTGAAGTAGAACAGTGTAAATATTTTCTTCAAGGGCCTTTCATTCTTCCTAGGCCATACAACTCAAGTGTATACAATGAATGGATATGTTTTCTTTGTCAGATAGAAAATTTTCATTTTGGAATAGATAATGGAAAATATTCAATTGCTGTTTTTTCATGACCTAACACTATCTATGTTATTAAAACGTTTGTTAAAGAATTTTCATCACATAACACCAAATGATTTCCTTACAGGTGCAGTCCAATAGGGCTTACGTTAAGGAGATCCAAGTGAATCAGGTTTCCTGTGCCAGTGACCGCTGGTCAGTACAGTACCTCAGTTCTCAGGACAAACCAGGTATTCATCTTCCTCCTGATCATAAATAAAATTTCATGAACACTGTGAAATTATTTTGTTTCTTGTGTGCCAGTGTTTGAGTACAATAACATTTTACTGATTTTTGCTAAACCTTGTGTGGTAAACTTCTTTGTGATTTTGGTAATTTTTCTGAAAATTGTCCAAAAGGCTTAGTTATAAAAATAATTATCTTTGGACAAAATTTACTGAAAGAGCTTTAGTTTTAACAAATTTTACTTTATTTAAATTCCATTGTTTATTATATCATGTATAAGTCTTATATTTAATGTCATGAAATATTAACCCTTGAATTTTCAGAAATTATAATTGGATGCAGGGAGACAATGCATTTATGTCTGAAAGCAACAAAAAGTGCAAATAACTTAGGTGAGTAAAGGTTACATATACCTCATATCAAGTATTAAGGAAGAAATTAACATAAAATACCTTTTTATTTTTTCCTTCAATTTATTTTTAGATTCCATGTTAGGTAAAGAATCTGTGATATTTAGTGATGTGTCCTTTTCTGAACAACAAGTAAGTGAATTTTATCGTTAAAATTTTTACCTATATTCTAATAAGGAACTGAATCATGTTTCTTACTTTTTTGCTGACAAACTTTTCTTATTTTTCCAGATAAGTAGTGCTACAACTCCATGTGCAGATTTTTTTCTGAGGTCAAGGTCACAAAAGGACCCAGAAAATTCTGCCCCAGTGGAGCGAGTGTCCAGATCACAAGAGAAAGATTTCCGAGACTTAAACTGTGCCATCCAGCTAGGGATGACTTTGATCATACTATGGAAGGTATAGAATTACTTATTATGGTGCTAAGGCCATAAAAAATTAATTTCTTGGTTCTCAGGCCCTCCCTCATCTCTTCCAAGGGTGCCTTGTTGACTCTTTTTATTTCTTAAACAATAAAATAAAAACAACAGCATCATCATTTTTTGAGGTTTTGTATAATGTAAAAAGCTGCCT
>PRKT01000058.1:1488940-1527984 GCA_003671525.1 Saccostrea glomerata | reverse complement strand
CCCCCCCCCCCCCCCCCCCTTACCTCCCTCTCTCTCTCTCTCGTGTATGCTTTTTGCTGCGTTAAGCTTCTTGAGTTAGTGGAAGTACATGTGCTGTTCTCCAACTAAATGAATGCCTTTGCAACGATTCAATAGCCATCTAAAATATAGGTCTAGAAATTCTATTAAATGTTAGAATCAACGTCAATTAAGTTCTGAAACGACTAAAATAAATTCTCAGTGCTACCATTAAGCTGATAGAAATCTTCATTAACTTGTAGTATTGTTGTTGAAAATACATTTATAAAAGTACATGTAAATTGTGTTTATTGCTTCGGATAAAGAAACAAAGCAGTAAATGTTCAGTGGATGTAAATATGTCATTATGTAAACTTTCAAGAAAAGTAGAAATGCGTCTCGTATTCCCTATCGTATATTTACAGTTTCCTAATTTTTTACTAAGTTTATCGATTAATTTTTCTTAAATGATTTTTCATTCATTAATACTCTTTAGATGCCAGTAATGAAAATGTACATGTATAAGAATTCGACAGTACTTTGAAATCCCCATAAGCACCGCCTAGTAAAGAAGAAACAGCAATGTAAGGCGTGTAAAAACTGCTTTTTCGATGATCTTGCAATGTATTTTCAATTATCTTGTGATGTACCTGTACATTATACAAAACATTGATTTCGAATAAACATCACTAGATTGTGAAAAAAAGCAATTTTTACACGTCATTGCAAAGCGATTGAAATGTTGATAGAAAAACGGAAAATGTGTTAAAGAAACCAATGTACTTACTACAGTAGCTTTAACTGATAAAAAAAGATAATCGTTTACTTTACATCAAATGCATCAGAAATAACAAATATGAGCAATGTCGTCATTTTTCCCTTCCATAAACAGGAAGAAGCGATGCCTTGATATATGTTTGAAACTCATCAAAATGTATAATTAAGCCTGTGTGAATAAAAACGTTATTTAAACATCACAGCAGGAATTAAGCATGATACAAAAACCTGCCAAAAATCTTCTTCAGAACTGCTGGTTAACTTATTGATAAATAATTCCTTACTTTTGATATTTCATATATAATATAGGCTTAATCATAATAAGCGTTCTTTGGCCGGAGAATGCTTTGTTATTATAAACCCACAAGAAAAGCAAAATGCTGTAAAAATGTTAATCCAACATCATTTACGGATACCATAGCTCTCATAAATAATCTCAGTATATAGAATCATAAAGTTGTTTTACTCGTCTTTGGACACAAGATCATTAAATAATATCATGGATGTTCGCTCCACAGCCAAATAGGATTAGAACAATTTGGTTTTATATGAAAAGCCCTCAAAACAAAATTAGAATTTGAAATCTTTTCTTCCAGAGTTGTATTTGTATTAAAATTCCATCATTTATTTCTTTGATTAAATTTACAGAAATTTTTTATTATTTTAAATATTTCGAGAAAGCAGTGAAAATTGTGTTATTTTTAGGTCACCTGAGTAAACTCAGGTGACCTTTACTCAGGTGACCTATTGCTATCCGTTTTCATCCGTCGTCGTCCGTCATGCATCGTGCGTTAACATTAAACATTTTCAGCTTCTTCTCTGAAACCGCTGAACCAATTTCAACAAATTTTGGCATATAGCATCTATGGGTAAAGTGAAACAAAAATTGTGAATTTCATGGTCCCTGCTCCCCTGGGGCCTTGGAGGTGGGGCCAAACCACTAAGATTAGTGCAGTCCTTAAAAATTCTTTACTCCTGGACATCAAGCAGGCAAACTGCTGGTATGATTGTAATCAGCATTGAGTCTTCTACCAAAATTGTGAAATTCATGGCCCCTGGGTCAGGGGTTCTGGTGTTAAGGCGGGGCTCTATTGATCATATAGTGAAAATTCATTATTTCTTTGAAAATCTTCTTCTCTACTCCTAGGTATTAAATAAACTAAGTAAGTACATAGATATGATGAGCAAGAGTGCCTCTACCAAAATTGTGAATTTTATGGTCCCAGGGTCATGGGTTCTGGTGTTAAGGCGGGGCTCTATTGATTATATTGTGAAAATGCATTAAATCTTTGAAAATCTTCTTCTCTACTCCTAGGTATTAAATAAACTAAGTAAGTACATAGTTATTCCTCTACCAAAATTGTGAATTTAATGGCCCCAGTGTCAGGGGTTCTGGTGTTAGGGCGGGACTCTATTGATTATATTGTGAAAATGCATTAAATCTTTGAAAATCTTCTTCTCTACTCCTAGGTATTAAATAAACTAAGTAAGTACATAGTTATGATGAGCAAGAGTGCCTCTTCGAAAATTGTGAATTTTATGGCCCCAGGGTCAGGGGTTAGGATGGGGTTCTATTGATTATTGGTGAAAATGCATTATTTCTTTGAAAATCTTCTTCTCTGCTCCTAGGTATTTTAAAAACAAACTTACTAAGTAACTACTTATGAGGAGCAAGAATGCTTCTACCAAAATTGTAAATTTTATGGCCCCATGGTCAGGGGTTATTTTGTTAAAGTGCGGCTCTATAATGATTATATGGTGAAAATACATTACATCTATGAAAATCTTTTTCTCTACTCCTGGGTAATAAGCAGATGAACTACCTATATTAAGTTATGATGTGCAAGAGCTCTTCTTCCAGAATTGTGAATTTCAAGGCCCTTGGCTCAGGGATACCAAAGAGCTGGGGTGTCTCTACTTATATACTGAAAATGAATTGTTTGAAATCTGCTCCTTGGTATTAATCAAACATTATTGATAAGCAAGTGTGCCTTTTCAAAAATTGTGCATTGTGTAGATCTAGGGTCAGCAGTTCATTTGTGCTAGGGGCACATCAGATTATTGCTGAATATTACTGAATAGTTGAAATGCATTTTTTGTACCCCACTCTGCTTATGGGTATTAAGTAAACAATAAAAACAATTGCATAGTGTATAGTTATGACTAGCAATGGTGCCTCTTTCAAAATTGTGAATGCCATAGCATCTACCTTAAAACATGGACCAAATTCAATCATATGAAAGTTGTCGCATGATGCTCAGGTGATCTATAAGGCCCATGAGCCTTTTGTTGTATTTTTAACCCCAAAATGTCGTAAAAGTGTTTTTTTCATCAAAATATGTCTAAAAAGGTGAGATTCAATCATAATTCTTTTGATATTTATAACTTTTTGTCCAATATGCTATGGGGCATATTTAGGGTCTTACTGCCCCTGATTTTTTTCATTTTATGCATCCCAATTTGAATCAAGGTTCTTTGAAGTCTAAGAAATATAATTATAAAAAGCCGAGAATTGTACCCAATACATGTAAATGAACAAATATAGATACAATTTTTTAAAAAATTGAGTAGGTATGATCGTGTTAATTTTTATTTTTTAGTTTTAAATTACATTTTTTCCCTTATTTGGTTTGTTTGGTTTAGGAAGAAGGGATTCTTCGGTTATATTTTGACGTCTTGTTTGTTTCAGATTGAGAAATCTTTTTTCTTAGCGTTTGTTATTTTCATTTTTGCTTTCTTCTGCAAGTATATGTACTGTCTTGTTGCTATAACTTTATTTTTTAATTAACATCATCGTTTCATTAAGATAAATATGTTCTTAATGAATTATATGGAGAAAACAATCAGTGTTCAAGCTCAAAAGTCCATAAAACAATACAAAATAGGAGCAGAGCAAACACAGACCTCCAAAACAACAGAGGTGGGATCAGGTGCCATGGAGGAGTGAGCATCCCCTGTCGACCGGTCACACCCGCCATGTGCTCCTTGTCACGATCAGGGAAAAATGGGAAAATCAATCGTCAATTCAATGTGTATATAATTGTCTAACAATTTATCGGTATGAAAAGTCAGTCAGCATTTGATTCAATAATAAATAGTATTTGCTGATAAGGTCATTGTATTGACCTGAAAACTAACAAAAATGATGACTTTAAACAAGACTGCTGCTATCCTTGTCTCATCAACTTGTTTGTCAATAATTCATCCCGTTTTAGAAATTGTACATACATAGAACATGTTCTTGCATATCGAATCAACTGAAAGAAATAAATTCTGTATGCAGGCGATGAAGGCCGGTATATTTAAGGAATAACTGTCTTATTTTTCGATTTCATGATGTGACCAATCGATTGGCTTGTGTAATAATTTGCAGAACGCAAGCCAATCGATTCATCATCTTCATGAAATCGAAAAATCTGACGGTTTTTCCTTACACATGCATTTACATGCTCTTAATTCCGCCAAACCACGTGCTACAAACCCTGCTTCTATTTAGCTATTTGTCCCGCCCTGCACGTGATTTTTTAACCGCGACTATTCGAACCAGTACATTCATGTAGAAATAAAGTTACATTAACTATTTGTAATTTTATCTCGGAGAAAGACATTGGAAATGTAAATATTGCTGCATAAGCAAGGGAAGCTAACGATTGAAAAGTTAAAGTCATCACGTTTATCAAAGAGATTTGTTGCAACCACTATTGAAATAACGACCACTATTGGAATAATTATTTCAATAGTGGTTGAGAGTGCATTTCAATAACAGACATAGGTTGCAACCACTACTGAAATACGGTCACTATTAAAATAATTAATTCAATAGAGGTTGAGAGTGTATCTCAATAACAAACACATATAGGTTGCAACCACTATTGAAATACGACCACTATTGAAACATTTATTTCAATAGAGGTTGAGAGTGCATTTCAATAACAAACACATAGGTTGCAACCACTATTGATATACGACCACTATTGAAACATTTATTTCAAATAGAGGTTGAGAGTGCATTTCAATAACAAACACATAGGTTGCAACCACTATTTATATACGACCACTATTGAAACATTTATTTCAATAGAGGTTGAGAGTGCATTTCAATAACACTGTAATAATCCGAATACTAACTTGACGTTGGCTTTACTTTCAATATTTGTAGTGTAGGTAATCCCATGAATTTGAGCGACAATTTAGTTCTATTCAATATTCTTTTTATTAAAAATAACCATATTTTTATCAGAAAGTTCTTTCTTTTCAATGTAGTCTAGATATTCTAATTTCTACATCTAGATGTATTTATGATCCTTTCTTTTCCAAATCAATGACAAAAAAGAACTTTATATACCAAATTATTTCAAAATAGCATATGTTAATTGATTGTCTGATGGCTTTTGACCATTCGACCAGATTCAGCGGGAGCTTGCTTATACCATTTGCATACAAGCTTGAATTACTAGTATAGGTAGGTCAGTTTAATAAAAAGTGTCCGTGTATAAAACGAAATTTCTACAAAAAAGGAAAACATAAAACAGTTTTAGTTATCATATTTTTAACTCAATAAATTATTTTATTGTGTTAGAAAACAGAATGTATAATTCATCCTTATATTAATTTTATTTTAATAGTTCGGATACTTCTATAAAGCTTGCAATATGGTTTTGGTATTGTCAGCAGCTATTAATCATTTTAATATCTATTTGAATCATTGTTTAAAGCACTTTTGAAATCAATATTTCCATCACTTTTGAAATCTATATTTCATATATTTTATACATGATCACTATTGAAATTTTTATTTCAAAAGTAAACATAATTTCAATAGTGGTTACAACCTATGTTTGTTATTGAAATGCACTCTCAACCCCTTTTGAAATAATTATTTAAATAGTGGTCGTATTTCTACGAAAGCCCAGAAGGCTCATTCGAGATTCGAGTTTCAAAGTACGAGATTCGAAATTCGAGTTTCGAGATTCAAGATCCAAACTAACCAATCAGAAGCGAGTTTCAAAGTACGAGATTCGAAATTCAAGATTCGAAATTCAAGATCCAAACTAGCCAATCAAAAGCGGGTTCAACATTTGATTACTCCTCTTTATTATGTTTTTACTATGAAGAAATCGTTTAAAATAATTATAACAAATGGGTCATTTAATTATATTACAATGCAAGAAAGAGTGTTATATATATTAGAAGGAAATTTTAATAATTATTGGATTTTTGATCAGAAAAATATACTTCAATCTATATTATAGCTTCTTAAATATTAAAAAAATTACTTATATCATGAGTATATATATTTATTTGTATTGTCTTCTAAACTTAATTTTTATGTATTTTCCCGCATAGGAAAACCAAATGTACTTGTGGACAGGGCACCCCCCCTCTCGATATTCAACCCCAGGGCTTATTGGACTTTTTTCACAACATATATCTAATACACTTATTCATCGTGTGTTCAATGCCAAAAAAAATAGTAAAAACCCAGAATAATCGCTCAACACAAAAAATACCCCACTATACATTATAAGTTTGTTTACGTTGTACGCCCGCTGCTATTTCTAGGTTTAAAACCATGCATTTATTTTAACTTAAAATGTTGATTAAAATTAACTGTCTCTACATATATTTCTGTCTTAGTCCATGCTATCGGATTGACTCTGCATCTCGTAATAATCCCATATTTTCTCCTTAAATGACACCTCTCTTGTATAGTGGGGAGGGGTAATGTATAATGGTTTTTTTTTTGGTTAAACGATTATTCTGGGGGTTTTACGCCCGTGATGTTTTCGTATTGTACACATTAATAAGTGTAATAAATATAATTTGTTAAAAAAATTGTCCAGTAAGCCCTGGTATTGAATATCGAGGGGGGGAGGGGTCCTGTCCACAAGTACCTGTGGTTTTCCTATGCGCGGAAATAAAAAAAAAAATAAGTGTAGAAGATAATACAAAAATATATATACTCCTGATATATGTAATCTATTTAATATTTAAGAAGCTATAATATAAATTGAAGTATATCTTGCTGCAAAAATCCAATAATTATTTAAATTTCCTTCTAATATATATAAAACACCTTTTTTTGCATTGTAATTTAATCAAGTGACCCATTGGTTATAATTATTTTAAACGATTTCTTGATAGTAAAAACATAATAAAGGGGAGTAATCAAATGTTGAATCCGCTTTTGATTGGTTAGTTTGGATCTTGAATCTCGAAACTCGTATCTCGAATCTCGAATTTCGAATCTCGTATTTTGAATCTCGAATCTCGAATGAGCCTTCTGGGCTTTCGTAAATTTCAATAATGGTTGCAACCTATGTTTGGAATTGAAATGCAATCTCAACCTCTATTGAAATAATTATTTAAATAGTGGTCGTATTTCAATAGTGCTTGCAACCTCTGTTTGTTATTGAAATGCACCATACGACCTCTATTGAAATAATTATTCCGATAGTGTTCGTTATTTCAATAGTGGTTGCATCAGAGCTTTGTCGTTAAATTACCATTGCCTAACGTCTTTTTCAAGTAAAATATCCAAATACGATACAGATGTGTCAGACTCTGTAATATTTTTTATCTAAGCTCACTGGGATATATTGAAAGCAACATAAGAATCGAAATAACCATTGTTAATTGACAATGTCGTCGATACATTGAGATGTTGAGATGAAGGCCAAAGCAAGTGTTTTCTTCTTTTCGCGTATAAGATTTTGGACAAATTCTGCTTCTTATAAATACAAAAATAGGCCTGCTAAAAATGGGGCGCAATTGCTTTCCATGAGAATTCCAATAGATTGTTGAAAGACCTGGTATCTAAAAACCACAGTTTTTTTAAACTGATAGAAATTCAGTAACACGTATTGAATCAACAACAATTCACTTTCTTTTTGTTTTAAATGTACATGTTAATTTAAAAGCCTACACAAAGAATTATAAAAGAAAGCTTAAGTTAAATGAATACCAACAATTTTTTTCTATTAACAATTTCTATGAATCATTAACAATGCGAATCGACAATGTGTCCACCCATTCATTTCTTCTAATGAATAGAAGCCATGCTGGGATTTCCAGATAATTCATTCCTTATTTAGCCTGAAGCAATGCCGTAGATATCTGTTTCACATTACTTACTTCTTTCGGCTCGTTTGCATCTTACTAATTGCCCGAAATGTAGTCACATTGGCAGAAAATATCCCTCGAGCGGCGAATGACCGTTTATTGCTGTTGGATGAGAGAATCCATTCATCTGGAGTTTGTCACTGTCGTTTAAGACGCCGTTCGCTGGAGAATAATTTGATGGGATAATTGAATACCGAAATTGCTGGATTTCAGAAACATTCAAATCACCCATCAAGTATGGAATGGAGTTTCTGGATGTCTTTTAAAGAAAAAAGAATAGAAACGATACGATTTGAACAAGCTTGTCTCGCAGTAAGTGATGTTCAAAATATATTGGTCAATGCCCATGTGCAGAAGTCTACTACAATCCCGTAATGAAATATTCTGTTGGATTCTTTAAGCTCAAGAGCCATGAAGCTAAAAGAATATCTGATCAAAGTAAAAGAAGAAATTAAAGAGCGGCATTTTTGGAAAAGTGTTCGTTGTGAGTTTCTTGGAACTTTGCTTTATGTTTTGTTTGGATGTGCCGCAACGGTTACTTGGAACGCAGATAATCATGATCCTTACAAAATAATCCGGATAAGTCTCAGTTTTGGATTCATTGAATATATTCTGGTTTCTGCTCTTAGTCATGCCAGTGGATCACAATTTAACCCAGTGATTACAATATCGTTGCTTTGCACTAAATACATAACTTTCTTTAGAGCAACTTGTTACATTTTAGTGCAACTTATCGCAGGAATTATATCGTCTGCAATTTTATACGGGGTGGTACCGGATTTTTCGCGAGATAAATTTGGAATCAACATTATTAATCCAGATGTATCTCGTGGACAAGCTTTTGGAATTGAATTTCTTGGAACGTTTTTGTTTGTTTTTGCCTATTTTTCTTCATTGAGGAAGAAAAACGATAAACTGATACCCAAAGCTCTACCTTCTGGTGTCTCGATAGCATCTGCTCACCTTTTTGCAGTAAGTTTTGACATTTTTATTTGCATATTTTTATATCCAAAAATTTTGCTATGTACAGCTCAAGCAAACGACTGGGAAATCAAAGGTCGTTTTTTTGTTTAATCACTTGTATTATAAAATAAGAGAACAATGATTTTTTTTTAGTGAAAATATCACTTAATGAAATAAATGACGAAAAAGACAACATACAAAACATAATAAAGAAATACTCAATGGGCTGGAAGTATGCAAATTATGTATAAACCTGATTAGATTCAATTAGAGACATGAAATCTAGTCATATGATATAAATTCCAGCCAATACATTTTAAAGAACCTTTGCATTATCTAATGTTAGAATCAATAAAAATAGTTCTGATTCAGTTAATTGGATTGCTTTTAAATTTTGTTTTGCATTGAATTTAGAAACAAAGGCATAAAAAATCGTTTCATTTTTTTCTCATCTTTTATTGACAAACAAAATTAATAAAAATCACAGAGTTTAACAAAACTTTTTTACTGTTTTTGCTCAAAGGAATCTAGGAAACGAATGCTCGCCTTTGCTGTAATAAAAAACATACAATTTATTCAATATAATTAATTGTTCTATTGACACATTATATATTTTTATACATCTTGAATATTCAATTGCAATATTCAATCAATTATGGAATTAACAAGCAAGAAATTATTTACGTACTATTGAGAGGCTTTATATTTCAAACTCCGAAACAGGTGAATTCCTACATTTTAATAGCCATTCTCTGTAACCACTTAAACTTCGTTGCCACGCATGGTCACCGATTTTGATGAAACTTCACCCATGCTTAGTACTTGACACCAAAAACAAATATCAAACAAAATTTCGTTGCTATGTGTCTCGGTTGCTATGGCAACAGCCGGAAAAGTTTGAAAAATCAAGATTTTCAGCCATTTTAAATCTTGACTGTGGCTTAATAAAAACTAGAAAAAGCAAACAAACCATTCTCACAAAAACATGACACCTTGATGTCACTTATACTGGAAAGAAACTGTTTAGAATATATCTCTAAGTGGTAAGTGGTAAACAAGGGTACATTTGGAATACATTCAAAATGCTGAAATATGCTGAAAAACACTCCGTATTCACTAATGGTAGGTGTTACATGCTCAAACTCAGTCAACGACATAAGAAAAACAATGAAAATGTTTGACCTTAAGTATATAAGTATAAGCAATATTATTCTATAAATAACTTTTATGGTTGCCATGGTAACACTGTGTAACCATGCAAAACCAGTAACTAAGATTGGGTTAATGCTACTGTCTTGAGGAAAAACATGAAAATTCAAGACTGGCAAATATGCATCCTTAGGACCTTGCAACACCAAAACCATAAGAAAAATTGGGTATAATTTCTACTTTGCAGTGTTACCATGGAAACAAAGTACCAGTGCTTAAAAGTGAATTATTTTTCGCTGCATTAAGAATTAAATTGCCATTTAATCAAGAAACAAATTAAAGGACTCAGCTTGAATAGTACTTATCTGTTAGAACTGAAGTTGAATATCATATATATTGATAAAATTTGATGAAGAAAACAACACTGTTGCTATGGTTACCAAGAAGGGAAAATAATGATTTTGTGAACTTTATATCAATATTAAACCCTGTGTGCCAACTTCTTGAATCCCCTTAGAGATTGGATGAAAATCAAAATTAAAAGTCAGGTTAGCTGTTAATAAATATCAATCATAAAAGTTTTGGGAATCTACATTTAAGGGTACGTATCCAAGAAAAGAAAATATTTTTCAGGTTTTTAAACGTTACTTCAATTTCAACTATTGAGAACGTCATTCTCTCACGGATTCGCATGAAATGTTCAACTGAGAGCTCAAATATCTGCTTGATTCTCCAGAAAAATGTGCCCTTTGCTGATCTTTGGGATGAATAACCATTTCTTTTCTACACTACTGTCAGATATAGTCAATATAACAATAAAATATCGGACAAATCATTGTCTGTGTCGAGTTTACAGGAGAGATGAGCCTTTTAGATAAGGACTCTATTTCCCTAGCTGTTGATGCGTGTTTCTTTTATGTTCATACCTATCTCTTCTTACTCATCACAGACTGGGGCCACTGGATGCGGTATCAATCCCGCGAGGACCCTAGCTCCAGCAATTTTCCACAATGCCTGGTCTAATCATTGGGTAAGTTTTCCCATTTCAGTGTGATGCTTTGTAAAAAAAAAATTATGTTCTTTGATGTAAGTAAATAATAGCCCCAAAAAGTACTTTTAAACATTTCCAGAATAAGAATATATTACATTATTGCTTTGTCCATCGTGTTTTTGTTGTTATTCTCCTTATTGTTTATAAATACGAGTACAGTTTATTCTCTGTTTGTAATATTTATAACAATTGTTGAGAAAAATAAAGTTTCAAGTCAAAGTATTCACTTAAGAAAAAAAAGCTATTTTGCATACTGAATTATTTTTCAAATACTTTCATTTTGAACACTGATTAACCTCTCTAAATGATTACCTATATTTGCTTCAGAACAATACCACCCCCTATCAATCTGGTAAAATCTAAACAAAAAATATTTGGAATCACGTAGTTTTAAGTTCTGTGAGATTTTGCCATATTTACAATTATTGATAATTGTTTTAGTATTTCTAAATTACATTTATCTGAGTCATGTGTAAAATTAAATCTTATTCACAATTCGGACATCGTATTTTAACAGATATTTTGGATTGGGCCAATACTTGGTGGAATTATCGGTGCATTCACTTTCGAGTACACTCGCGATTGTTCGATACAACTGAGGAATCCGCAGAATGAAGTCTCAAACCAATTTGTATACAGTCTTGGAAACAAAGATGACGCTGCCAGCAGTTTTTCGCTCAATACTGAAGTTCCGGGCGAACCGAACGAAATTATAGACGAATTATAACAAAGACTCCGTTGAGACAGAACATACGGAAGATAAATCTTTTGTCAGTTGTCTGTTCTTGCCTACTTTTTTATTTCTTTTTCACCCAAACTTTGAGGAGAGCGTCAATTTTTTTAATGCGACTCTCGTCATCATTCTCACATGCTTCAAAACTTTATGATGAATGTGACTTCAACATTTCAGTCGTCCATTTCCCTTGCTTATGAAGTTATTATCTGCATAAGGGGTTAATGTCTCGTAGTTGATTCGATACGCTAGAGAACACTCTCCCTAAGAACAATTTCTTAAACGAGGCAAGCTATTGACAAACAAATTGATGAACGAAAAAAATAAACAGTCTCGTTTAATGTCACCATTTCATAAATTCTATTGTCGATACAATGACTTTTTCAATAAATACAATCTATCATTGAGGCAAATGCTGACCAACATTATTAACACTATCATAAGACAAAGACATACTTTTTGTTTTTCTATTGTAAAAATACAAGGATAATAATGATAGAAGAAATATGCGAGTATGGATTTAGAAACAATACGCAATACATCAATAGTTGATACGTTTCTAATGAACATCTTCAATTTAAGATAAAGTAAAATAAAAACAGATTTCTATTGACAAGGTTTAAGATCAATGTAAGAAAAGTAGTTCTGTTTGTTCGAAGATCAGTACTAAATCTTATTATGGATGAACAGATATAGTAGAGGATAATTTGGGATTTGGCAAACGAGTTTTTGTAACGCTCATGGGCAGCGCTACAAATGATGTATCTAGAGAGTTCTTGCATCAATCAAAGTAATGGATTTAAGATGGAATGTCAAACAAACTTCGACAGCGAAAAATCTCAAAGGTATTATAAACTCTTTTGCCCTGTTAGGCTTAATTTAGATCATGTATATTTTCTATCTCCTTTAATTGCTATGACAGGAAATTTGATGCGAAGCATTTCTTTATAAATCCTTTTTTGTCTTTTGTTCCAGGACATTATGCACATTTAATTTTTTTGGTAATTAGATATTTTATCATTCTTTTGAAAAAGTAAGAAAGTCTTACATTTTCTATTTTTCTCATTAAAACTGCCAAAAAATTTGCTTAACTTGAGATCATTAGGTGAGTCAAACATCAGAATTGATTTTTACGAGATTTTTTTAACCAAAAGCAAGATAAGACCAGCATACTATATGTTTGTAGAGCACCAAAAGGGTCTAAGTCATCAAATTTAAATTATAATGCTGAAATTACGCGTAATAAAAAAATATTTTGTCACATTAAGCATAATTATTTTTAGCATTTGTAGAATTTTCAGAGTCAGGAATCGCCATCTACGGCTTCGCCCTGTATTGCGTATTGCGTCGAAACATTTTTCTTTGTTAAGCTTTCAAAAGTCTCTTTACACATATTAAGAGAAACCAAACAGCAACAATGTTTGCTAATTAAAGTCACTTTCTTCTGGAGGTCCAAGTTATTGAGGAAAATTGAGTTTGTTAGGCTGAAATAGACATGATTGTAAGTCAATGTTGCCGAGCAAAATCCAATTAGTAGATAGGTTTAATATGTCAAACGATCGCGAAAGGATGATAAACCACTATGATAAAGGTCACCTGGACTATAGATAAATATATATGTAACTGAGATTTTTAAATTGAAAGGATGGACAAATATTGTTTTGTGGTCTTAGATGGTTTCACATAAAAATCTTTAAATTTAATCTATTTCTAGCATATTTCGAAAAAAAAAATTAAATTCAACACTTTTATATGATAATATAAGTTACACATTGCAACAGATTCAGGCATACAGATTTACTTTTTTTTTTTTAATTTTGTGTTTTCATTATTTTTTTTTCTCTGTTTTAAAACATACTTAATCAATAAAAAGTGATTTGCACATGCAATATATGGATCGGCAGTTATGCCCAAACAGATTTTATATATAAAGAAAAATAACGTCGATAGGAACGAGTTTAACATGTTTTAAACTTTTATTTCTAATACTGTTAGTTGATATTGTCTAAGGAACTGGGGTTGCATGGAAATAAAAAAAGTAAGTGCATTCTTTGTAAAGCATACCTTTTCCCTTTATTTAGTGATATAAAGCGATATATTTTTCCTTCGAAAATTGAACCCAACTTGCTGGGTATTGTTCGGCTTTGGTAAAATAAGAGAAAGTAATTGCTTGATTGGTAATTCATCAAATGTATATCTGTACCCTTTATATTGATTTGTTTTCTCTCAGTCAATGCTTCTAGCTTTTAAATTATAAAAAAGTTACAGTATTCTATCTTCTCCTGTTTTGTAAATTCTAAAAATATTGTATTCAATTTTTTGTTAACATTTTTTGTGATTTCATTTCACCAGTGAATGCTTTTAATGAATCTAGGATTTCTGTTTCAATTAAAAATCATTGGATGAAATGTCTATGATCGTTCTTCTGGAAAAACTGGAAATGAACTGAGGTAATGTTAATGACTAAAAGCAGTAGACAGGAAACCAGGTAATTACAGATGTATGTACGGGAGTGTTCGATATGCACGATATGCAAATTGTATCTTTTCTTGTTTGTTTGTCGTTAAGGTCACACAAAAGATTGGATTGTTCTCTACTGTTTTGAATCGCTGAGCAACATAAATTACTCTGGTTCTGATATCCGAATACTGAAAACTTAACGTCCATAGAAATAACGTCATTTAAGAACAAAATTTTATTTTCTATGTTTGAAAAATTCTAATGTAGCTGGCATATATTCTAAATGTTTTATTTCACTTCAGCTTTAGTAATTTGTCAGCTACAGATGAGAATCCTGCAAAATTGAAGAGTAAAGTGTATTTAAATTTGGTACTTTACTTTTATTATATCATTTTGTACTGTATCATATTTTTAGACATACCATCTACTACAATATCGATTAAACAGTAGCAATTTGTTAAATGCAAGTGTGCGATTCTGTTATTCGTACTTATTTAGTTAAAAATGTCATGTTAGCATATGAATTTACTGCATTGTTACAACATTGTATTTTTGAAAGCCTGTATTGATTGACTGATTGTATGCAGAGTTGTCTCACGTTCGTCCTATTCACGAATTTTCCCTTCACAAACAGATGTCACCATTGGCGGTAAAGAAATAAATTTAGACTTATACTCGACCGTCGGGAGCTTTGAGCAGTAAATGTACAGGTACATAGCGTACTTTATCGTGCCTATTCTCTCTGTGACTTCGATATTTGAAGGTCTCATCCAACTTGGGTCTCATGTCATATATTTTTCGAGCACTAGTAAATGTCTGAATTTGAAGCGCTTCACCAGTATATGCAGGTGATGTCTTTATATGCGAGAAAATTCTTGAACGGGATGCAAAAACAATAATCAATCTATATTCTAATCTTTGAAATTGAACCGAAAGGTTGAAATTTCATTCAATTTCAAAATGTAAGGTATCTTCCCATTCAAATACTGTGAAATCACTATTTTAGTGGGGTTTGATTTTTGTTTTTTTTCGATATATGAAGAGACCCACGAATTCATGCCCATTAAGAAATATAAAATGTCATGCTAAATACTTAAGTTCTCAACAAATCTTTAACCATTAAATTCCCTCCCCTTGAACCAATGGTTTTTCCTTAATCCGCAAAAAATTTAACTCAACAAAAATGTGATTTTAAAGTATGATATTCTGCATTTGTTGAAAATACAACTAAAATGATAATTTAACCAGGACTAAGGTTTGAATACATGAATTTGTCTTTGAAAAAAGTATGGACAATTCATTTTATTTTCCAAGCACTGTCTCATCATATGAACTAGATGCCTATGGATACATATATCATCTCATTCCTGGTCGCTGTTCTCCTTGATAGTTTTAAATAGGTTCCCACTTTCAGACAACAGAAAATTAAAATTGAAAATTTTCTTTGAAGAATATTTCAATTCCAGCCAGATCGAATTGCAGTCAATACAAACAACAAAAAGCCATTCGTACTCATTGGAGATATGAATATTACCGATTTCTCTTTTCAAAGTCGTTTCCCAGTTTCAATAAACGAAAAACGAAAACGAAAGATTGAAATCTGTAGAAACTTGTCAGAGGTAATACTGCCTGACTGAGGATTGGCCAGGATGGACCAATAAGTTCTTCATAAGTACCATCAAAGTGCGAAAAAAACGAGAAAAATTCATTGAATACCCAGGCAAGAAAGTTTACTATCATTAAACATAAGAGTATATATTTGAATTTTTTAATATCTTGCGGACTAATTCTCTTGATAGATACGATGAAGATAGTCTGGCAATATACATGAACCAGCAGTATGGAAAAGCGAATTAAACTCACAATTGAAAAGGAAATTGTTAACGAATAAATAAGTCCAAGTGCGTTGTAAAATACGGGTCCAATTATGGAACCAATGAAAATGGTGTCATTATTTAACAAATAGCCCCTTTTATTCGAATCAGTTAACTGCGTTGATTTTGTTTTCTTCAGAAAGTGGACGCCTCTCAATAAAATTAGCATTGCAACAGTTGTCGGCAGAGTAACACACCATTGCCAAGCAGTTACCAGATCATCATGCACAAGGCCGGATTGTTTCATTAACAAAACAGCTATTCCAGGTACAAAAGTGGCAATGAATGCAATTGAAATAAATATGCTTTGACTGTGATTTCGACACCATCTAGCACAATTTTGTACTTTGCTGGAAACCGATTGCGAATTAACGGTTTCATTGCCACTAAATCTATTAAGAAAATTTCTTCTTTTCTCCAAGTTGAAAATTCGTGGAAACATGCTTATTATAAAACAAATCGATAGGAAACAATATTCTTGCTGGATAGAAACCATAATTATATCCATTGGTTTTAGCAAAGGGATCTGTGTTCTTGTTTTCCAGAAGCACGCCCTTGTGCTAATGTTTCTAATTGTTTCCTCATTATGTTTCTTGTAAGTAACCATTCCGTACATCAGTCTAAATAAATTGAATAAATACAGTGCAATATTGGTCAATAAAATCACGGAAAGGATATAATGTATCAGAAGACTTCGTTTTAGCTGAAATGTTGACAACCGACTGATAACGGCCAACTGGATGAAGAAAAATACTATTTGAAGAAAACGCCCTGCAGCACTTATCAGGTAAAAATAATTAGTCTTGAGTTTATTAGCCGGTAACTTTATTTCATTTTCTTGAAAACACTGAATGTCAATGATGATATTCAAAAAATGCAGAATTATGATGCCTATGCCGAAAGACCAGTAAAATGATTGTACCATCTTCGACACAGGGTCATTTCGTGGGTCTGAAAGATATTTGTCCATTCGGTACTTGGCTAGAACACACAGAATAAGCCACAGAACTGATGACGTAATCACTAGAATATCTAAAATGATAAGTGTCATGGGATAGTAAGGGAAGGAATACCACTCAGTAGGATAAAGGTATTTCCCGAAAATTGAAAATACAACTCCAGTGACACTTGTGGCAAAAAGAATGGAAGAGACCTGGCCATCTCTCTCAGAAGATTTTACATCAATTGTATTTCCAACAGTGAGCATCTCTTTGAGCGTTTTCAAAATTATCACCACCATTGCAATTTTACGCAACACAAATATGATAAAGTGTAGTGCTTCATCAATTATTCGCAAGTAAAATTGAAATTAAAATGATTTTAGGAAACTGAAAATCACTTAAACCTAATTTCCAGGAAATTAATTTACAAAAAAGATGTTGAATATTTATAACAAGGAAAATGTTTGTACATTAAATTGAAAATAATTTAAGTATAATTAAAAGAATTCATTTCCGTTCCTATAAAAAACGAGGAAGAAATCTTATTAAATTACACTAATTCCTGGTTAGTCTAGTTATCACAAACTATAAGAATCATGTGTTTAAAATTCTTATTATTACCAGTTTAGAATGTCGAAATGTTATTGCCACAAAAACTCTGTCTTTTTAAGATAATATGGAAACAATAATAAATAAGTGGAAAAAAATATATACCGTAAATATGGAAATTTTTACGTCGATTTTATTTTGCGAATTCGGGTCAAATTGGTGTTGATTAATTTTTACATTTCAAAATTTTGCGAATTACCACTGCTTTGTTTAAATTTTCTTATCGGTAAATTTTTTTAAGAAAAATATTTTTGCGAATGCAATGAACTCGCAAATTTGTTAAAAAAATTATCTACAGCAAAAATTTCCAGATTTACGGTAGTTATCTTTCTTTTTTAATGACAAATTTATGTATTTTATACAGGGTACGATTAATTCGGGAGAGCATTCCAGATCGTAATGATTTTTCTTTTCTCTCCCCTTTTTTGAAAAACAAAATATTAAAAAAACCAATGGTCCTCAACATTGACCTTAGTAAAAACAATTTATTTTCCAGAATCCTTCTGTATATTCTAAGTGTTTGATTTGAACCAATGAAATATACAAGTAATCCCCCATCTGTTCGTAAAGAGGTGTCTTGGATGCAGTAGATATTTTCACAAAACATTACATTTAGCCCAAACTTGAGACCCGGGCACTCAGAGTACAAAATCCAAAAATGAAACATATATACACTGTAATTTATATATTATTGTTCATTAAGAATAAAGATTCCGATATTTAAAAAATATATATAATGTACCAATGTCCGTATTTTTGAAGATAAATACATGTACCTCTATCTCGATTTCCCCCTGATTACCAGTCCCATGTAGAAAAAATGTCTTTTTAAAAAATTAGAAATTGAACATTTATTTTTTTTTACTCTGTATTTGGATATAATTTAAAATATAAACGTGTTTATCCATTGTTTATTCTTACTTTATATCCTGTGACATTGTCAAGTGTGATGTTAAGGTCAGACGATACGTTCCTCAAATATATGTAATTTTTCCTAAGAATTTGTCATCCAAGTATAGACATTAAGCAAGTTTCCTCACAAAAAATTAGGGTACCTTACCAGGCAACTGGACAAGATACCACAGGGTAATATTTCTTATATATCTCATTTGGACTATTTTCTGAATGACCTATGTCACAATTTTTGATTTACTTATATTCCAAAATTTAATGAAAACAATGTCGAAATCGGAAGAAAATGACAAATATAAATGATTTTTTAAAATAATACCAAGAGATACAAAGCATGTATTTTAGGAACGTGTCGTCTGACCTTTAATGAGAAACTTTTTAACGCTAAAATATTTAAAGTCCCATAAGCTCATTTTTTTTCCGGTTAATCATATTTTGCATTTTATTACACCCTCCGCTTGGAAAGTGAAAGGGTTTTAAGTCTTCGGGATGTCTGTCCGTCCGTCTGTTACACATTGGAGTACCCATCTCTTATCCACAACTTCTCTTTTACCAGCAGATTAAATTTCAGGAGACTTTCACATAATTCTTGTTACATATTTTGTTACATATTGTGACCTTTTATTCCACTTTTTGATCGGGCACATGTTTTGCGTTTTCAAGAGCAAAACATGGACATGGCCATTCTTTCTTTAATTTTTAATGGTACTATTCTCTTACTTCTGTAGTTATACATCCCTTATCATCTGCATAAGGGGTTAATCTCTCGTAGTTGATTCGATACACAAGGTCATACCCTACGTTAGAACAATTTCATAAACGAGGCAAGTCATTGACAAACAAATTGATGAAACAAAAAAAAAAAGCAATCTCGTTTTATGTCAGCATGTCTTGAATTGTATTGTCGATACTATGACATTATATATATCAATAAATACAATCTATCCTTGAAACAAATGCTGACCAACGTTACTAAAACTCATAGGAAACATATGGAGATAACGAACAGTATATTCAAGACCAAAAGTCCATAAAACAATACAAAATTAGAGCAGAGCAAACACGGACTTTCAAAACAGCAAAGGTGCATGGGATTAGGTGCCACGGAGGATCGAGCTTCCCCTGAGAAAGACACACTTCTTCTTTTTATTTCTTTGCTTTCCATTTTTTTAATGGACACGTTTATTTGATATTTTATTCCATTGTAAAAATAAAAATGACAGATGAGATATTTGAGTTTGGATATAGAGACAATACGCAATAAGTCTATATGGTTGATCCGTTTCTAATGAGCATCTTCAAGATAGAGCCAAATAAAAACAGATTTCTTTTGACAGGGCTGAAGATCAATTTAAGAAACGTAGTTCTTTTGTTCGAAGATCAGTACTAAATCTTAATATGGATGAACAGATAAAGTAAAGGATAATTTGGGATTTGGCAAACGAGTTTTTGTAACGCTGATGGGCAACGCTACAAATGATGTATCTAGAGAATTCTTACACCAATCAAAGTAATGGATTTGTGATGGAATGTCAAACATACTTCGACAGCAAAAAATCTCAAAGGTATTATAAACTCTTTTGCTATGTTAGGCTTAGTTTATACCAGATATATTTTCTATCTCCTTTAATTTCTTTGACAGCAAAGAATGAGTGCACTTAAGTACGTCATTTGGAACCTTTTCGGCTACCCATTTTAAGCTCAACATTACAATATATCGCTAAGTTAATCTATGATTAATGTGCAAGCATATGCTTTTGATATTTATTTCTAGAATTTTTTGTCATACATACTTCTATAATTACAGAAAATGTAATTGAAAAGAACATGTAAAAGCCTTAAATTCCGGAAATTTGAACGGGACCACTTTCGAATCTAAGGTATCCGCAAACAGGCGGAGACATTTAAACCGCATGGTTGTGGAATGTAAACATTAGCACATTTGATTTTTTCGCATTGCAAATTGAAATGGAGAAGAGAGAGAGATCATGTTGATTTCATGGTGCACAATTATTAAATGATTCAAATGTTAAGGGATGGGGTAAATGTCTCGCTGTGCAGACCATAATACAGAGGCGACATAAGCCTATACATGTACTTACTAATGACACTGTCAATACCAGAATTCTTTCAAAACACCCCTAATGAAAAGCATAAAGATAAATAAGAGACATATTATCTTCATACCCAATTAAAATTTGCGCAAAAATCTCCCATAGTTTGAAGTTGGAAGTACGATAGATAATGTCACAACAGAGACTTAAACACAATAAAATTTTCAATGAAAGCGTTAGCGTATCGAACAGCAGAAGGTCACGTGAGAAAGGTGATTATAATATCAATCGTTGTTGCTCAGTGACCGGTTAATTTAAGCTATCTCGACCCTAGTTTGGGGACATTTTTTTGAAAATTAGATATGAGCCGCAACTTGGCCAACATTGTTCTTTGGATATGTATAAGTTTAAGTTAAAATACATATTCTGTGCAAATAAGAAAAATGGCCAAGTTGCGGCTCGATGTAAACAAAGTCGTTGAAAACTGGTATGCATATGAATAACAATAGAAATGAGACAAAACTGTTAGACCCCCGTCTCAAAAGCTAGTGTCGTTCGGCATTATTTAATACTTTCATGTAATATAATATACCAAAACCTGCTCTTAAGACATTGTTTAATACCTATAAAATATAAATTTAATGAATTTTGGAATTTTATTTTGCGCCAAACATCGGGATCCAACTCTCATAGCTTAAGTGCACTCATTCTTTGACGCGAAGGAAGTCTTGGTTAATCCTTTTTCGACTTTTGTTCCATGACTTTATGCTCATTTCTTTCTTTTAATTAGATATTTAATCACACTTTGGCAAAATAAGGAAGTCTAACTTATTTTCTATTGAAATGCTAGTATGTTTAAAATAATTCTTTTATTCATAAAATATTCAAAATAATATTACGTGGACAAATAACTTTGCGTTATAGGCTATAACCTGGAATTTACAGAAGTTATTTCATTTCTCTTCTTGATCACTATTGACTATAGAATAGTTTCGGTTTGAATGTTATGTATTCACTGAAAAATATCTAAAATTCGCTTAAATTTAAGAAATTATTAGATAGTTTTGGACAGTATAAGTTGAAATATTATACGAGATCCTTCTTCCTGCATCCCAGAAAATTACCCAATTCTTCCATCGTAAACACAGTTCAAAGATTAATCGGTCCATAGAATACATATTGGATTTTAGAGACTCAGTGTCCAACGTGTATGGAGTGAAAGGATCAAAACGATTTATCTCTAGTGGGCAGAGATCCTCTATTCTTCATAAGAGTGGACTTCCATCAGAGATTCTCGATGTTTCCTTAGAAGACATTTTCATAGAGTTGTAGTGGTTCCAAAAAGGTCTTGGAGGAGTTTCTTAATTGAAGAAATACTCACTTAAGCAGTCTTCTATTCGACTCTACGGCAAAGCGTCGTATTTACAACTTCATTTTGAAATGGGATGATAAGGTGCACCTACTTGTATATGTGTTCAATATTGGTTCCAACAATTAATCTCTACCTTGAACTCTTTGACAGAGTTTGCATATTTTGTTAACTTTTCCATTGCTTTGTATGAAAAAAATAAATGTTTGTTGAATACTTGGTGGGAAATGGTCATATATATTTCGGAAATATTGATTGGTTTTCGAGAATTCTTTACATAATTTCTCCTAAACTTTATGATGGAATTATGGTTGTTTTGACAGACAAGTGCATAGTTTTCGCATTAAAAACTGCCAACTAATTCTTTCGGCTTGAGATTTTTAGGTTGAGTCAAACATCGGATTTAATTTTTAACTTTTTAACGAAATTTTCAAGCCAAAAGCAAGACAGGGCCCACATACATGGATATAGATCACCAGGATGGTTTAAGTAATCTAATTCTGTTAATTATGCTGAAATTGCGTGCAATCAAAAATTATCTTGTCACATTAAGCATAATTATTTTTAGCACTAAGTACATTTCCAGAGTCAGGAATCGCCATCTACAGTTTCTCCCTATATTTCGTTTCTCCCTATATTTCGTTTCTCTTCATGAAGCTCTCAGAAGTCTCTTTACACTTATTAAGAGAACCAAACAGCGATAATGTTAGATAATTAAAGTCACTTTCTTCCAGAGGTCCAAGTTATTGAGAAAAATTGAGTTTGTTAGGCTGAAATAAACATGATTGTAAGTCAATGTGGCTGAGCAAAATCCAACTAGTAGATAGGTTTAATATGTCAAACGATCGCAAAAGGATGATAAACCACTCTGATAAAGGTCACCTGGACTATAGATAAATGTAGATGTAACAGATTTTCAAAGTGAAATGAAAGGATTGTCATGTTCAAAATTTTGAATTTACCGGGTGGGAGTAAATTCAAAATTTTGAACATGACAACTTCAAAATTTTGTATTTACTCCCACCCGGTAAATTCAAAATTTTGAACATGACAGGATGGTCAAACATTCAAACAAGCATGAAAATAAAAAAAGTGAGTGCTTTCTTTGTAAACAGACTTTTTCCCCTTTATATTCCCTTCGAAAATTAAGCCAATATGCTGTGCCTTGTCCGGATTTGCTTATATGAAAGAAATTTATTGCTTGATTAGTAATTCATCATATGTATATCTGTGCTCTTTATATGCTATTATTTTGTATATTGTTTAATGGACGTTGAGATTGAATACTGTTCGTTTTCTCCATATCCTTCATTTATTTGTTTTTCTCTCAATCAAGATTAGATTTTTAATTATAAAAAAGGTTACCGTTTATTCTTTCTTCTCCTGTTTTGGTCCCGTGGGGATCCGAGTTAAAATAGGTCCTCAGTACCCCCTTGCTTATCGTAAAAGGCGACTAAATGGGGCGGTCCTTCGGATGAGACCGTATAAACCGAGGCCCCGTGTCACAGCAGGTGTGGCACGATAAAGATCCCTCCCTGCTCAATGGCCCTGAGTGCCGGGCATAGGCCCAAATTTGCAGCTCTTCACTGGAAATGGTGACGTCTCCATATCAGTGAAATATTCTGGAGAGGGACGTTAAACAGTATACAATCAATCAACAATCTCCTGTTTTGTTATTTTCAAATATTGTATTCAGTAATCTAGCATCTACATTTTGAATATTTATTTTGATTAGATTTCACCAGTGAATGCTTTTGATGAATCTAGGATTTCTGTTTTCAATTAAGAATCATTGAATGAAATGTCTGTGATCCTTCTTCTGGAAAAACTGGAAACGAACTGAGGTAATGTTAATGATTAAAAGCATTAGACAGGAAGTCAGGTAATTGTAGATGTATGTACGGGAGTGTTCGATATGCAAATTGTATCTTTTCTTGCTTGTTTGTCGTTAAGGTCACACAAAAGATGGGAATGTTCTCCATTGTTTCGGATCGCTGTACAACAACTATTATTCTGGTTCACATATTCAAGCAGTGATAACTTAAATTTTATAGAAATAACGTCATTTAGGGACAAAATTTCATGTTCTATATTTGAAAAATTATAATGTAACTGGCATGTATTTGAAACGTTTTATTTCATTTCAGCTTTATTAATTTGTCAGCTACAGATAAGAATCCTGCAAAATGAAGAGTAAAGTGTGTTTCATTTTGGTACATTACTTGTATTGTATTACATGTATATTATATTTATTTTTGGATAACCATATAGTACAATATTGATTTCATTAACAGTATACTAAATATTGGTTTAACAAAAAGTAGCATTTTGTTAAGTGCAGGAATCACTTCTGGTTTTATACTTATTTAGTTCTGTTTGTGATGCTAGCATATAAATTTACTGCATTGTTACATTAAAAAAAGAAGACTGTACTGATTGACTGATTGTAGGTAGAGTTGTCTCACTTTCGTCCTATTCACCTATTTTCCGTTCATAAAGAGATGTCACCGTATACAGTAAAGAAATTAATTTAGACCTGTACTAGACCGTCAGGACCTTGAGCAGTAAAGGTACAGAGTGTAATTTATTGTGCCATTGCCTTCCGTGACCTCGATTTTTTAAGGTCTCATCCGACATGGATCCCATTATGTCCCTATGGCGTATTTTTTCGAGGACTAATGTCTAAATTTGAAGCACTTCACCAGTACATGTATATGCAGGTGATTCTCTTAAGAAATAAATTTTATTTTTGAAGATTCATGAGGTTATGAACTACGACGCTTCACGCAGGCATATTTATCATGAAGCGCTAACGCGCTGATAAATATGCCGGCGTGAAGCGTTGTAGTTCATATGCCTCATGAATCTTCAAAAAATTAAATTCATTTCTTATATTTACATTATTTTTCTGATGACTTGCCATAAATTCACGCCGTTTAACTGTCATTTTTAAAACAAAACAGTGTGCACTATATTTTTTAACTTTTTGACGACAAGAGCGGTATGATGACGTAACATTGGAGATATTCATGCTTATTCGTGATATATGAGAAAATATACTGCATTTTATTTTGTAAAGAATCATAGAGGAAATTTATTGGAAATGTAAATATTTATGCATGAAAATTCTTGAACGACACGCAGAAACAATAACCAATCTATATTCTAATCTTTGAAATTGAACTGAAAGGTTGAAATTTCATTCAAGTTCAAAATGTAAGGTATCTTTCCATCCAAATAAGAAAAAGATAAATAGATAAATACTATGAAATCACTATTTTAGTGAGGTTTGATTTTTGTTGTTTTCGATAAATAAAGAGACCCACGAATTCGTGCCTATAATGATGTTTATGCCTGCCTGCCCAATTTATTTGATTTAAGATGTCATACTCAATACTTAACTTATCAACAAATCTTCAACCATGAAATTCACTCCCCTTGAGCCCATGTTTTTCCTCAATTCCCAAAAATTTAACTCAACAAAAGTATGTGATTTTACAGTATGAAACTTTTCATTTGCTGAAAATACTATTAAAATGATAATTCAACTAGGAATAAGGTTTGAATACATGAATTTATCTTTTAAAAAGTATGGACAATTCATCTTACTAGTATTCCCAGGCACTGTCTCGTCATATGAATTATATGTCTATGGATACATATATCATCTCATTCCTAGTAACTGTTCTCCTTTATAGTTTTAAATAGATTCCCACTTTTAGACGACAGAAAATTAAAATTGAAAATTTTCTTTGAAGAATATTCCAATTCCAGCCAGATCGAATTGCAGTCAATACAAACGACGAAAAGCCAATCGTACTCATTGGAGATATGGATATTACAGATTTCTCTTTTCAAAGTCATATCCTAGTTTCAGTAAACGAAAAACAAAAACGAAAGATTGAAATCTGTAGAAACTTGCCAGAGGAAATATTGCCTGGCTGAGGATTGGCCAGGATGGACCAATAAGTTCTTCATAAGCACCATCAAAGTGCGAAAAAAAAAACGAGAAAAATTCATTGAATCCCCAGGCAAGAAAGTTTACGATCATTAAACATAAGAGTATGTTTTTGAATTTTTGAATATCCTGAAGACTAATTCTCTTGATAGATACGATGAAAATAGTCTGGTAATATACCTGGGCCAGACTTAAGGAAAAGCGAATTAAACTCACAATAGAAAAAGAAATTGTTAACGAATAAATAAGTCCAAGTCCGTTGTAAAATACTGGTCCAATTATGGAACTAATGAAAATGATATCATTATTTAACAAATAGCCACTCTTATTCGAATCAGATACCTGCGTTGATTCTGTTTTCTTCAGAAAGTGGATGCCTCTCAATATAAATAGTATCACAAAAGCTGTCGGCAGATCGAGTAACACACCATTGCCAAACAGCGATGTACAAGGCCGGATTGTCTCATTAACAAAACAACTATTCCAGGCACAAAAGTGGCAATGAATGCAATTGATATACGTATGCTTTGACTGTGAAATCGACACCAATTTTGTACCTTGCTGGAAACCTATTGCAAATTAGAGGTTTCATTGCCCTAAAATCTACTAAGAAATTCTTTTCTCCAAGACGAAAATACGTGGAAACATGCTTTTGATAAAACAAATGAATAGAAAACAATATTTTTGCTGGATAGAAACCATAATTCTATCCACTGATCTGACTTCTTTTTTTGCAGAAGCACGCCCTTGTGGTAATGTTTCTGATTGTTTTCTCATTATGTTTCTTGTAAGTTACCATTTCGTAAATCATTCTAAATAAATTGAATAAATACAGTGCAATATTGGTCAATAAAATCACGGAAAGGATAAAATGTATCAGTAGACTTCGTTTCAGCTGGAATGTTGACAACCGACTGATAACGGCCAACTGGATGAAGAAAAATACTATTTGAAGAAAACGCCCTGCAGCACTTATAAGACAAGAATGATAAGTTTTGAGTTTATTAGCTGGTAAATTTATTTCATTTTCCTGAAAACACTGAATGTCAATGATGATATTCAAGAAATGCAGAAATATGATGCTATGCCGAAAGATCAGTAAATATTTGTACCATCTTCGATACGAATCATTTCGTGGATCTAAAAGATATTCGTTAGTTCGATACTTGGCGAGAACACACAGAATAAGCCACAGAACTGATGAAGAAATCACTAGAATATTTAAAATGATAAGTGTCACGGAATAGTAATGGGAGGAATACCACTCAGTAGGATAAAGGTATTTCCCGAAAATAGAAAATACAATTCCAGTGACACTTGTGGCAAAAAGAATGGAAGAGACCTGGCCATCTCTCTCAGAAGATTTTATGCCACACAAATATTATGGGGTGTTGTGTTTAATCAATTATGCGCATGCGTATATAAAATAGGAATTAAAGAGATTTTAGAAAACTAACGATCACTTGTATATAATTTTGAGGAATTTTTTTTCCAATAAAGATTTAAAATATTTATAACAAGGAAAATGCATGTTTTTTCTAATTCAAAAGAATTTATGTATAATTAAAAAAATTCAGTTCCGTTCCCATTAAGGACATGAGGAAGAAACCAATTACACTAATTTACGTTCAATTTGACGATAACAAAGTATAATTATAAGTATACATAATCCTCATTATATCCAAGAACAATTAAGAATGTCGAAATGTTATTTCTACAAAAATTATGTCTTTAAATGATGATAAGGAAACGATGGTAAATAAGTGAAAATAAAGGTATTATTCTTTTTATTCAAGGTACGCTTTATTTGACAGGCCAATCCAGATCCAAATAATTTTCTTTTTCCTTTCTTTTTTTGGAACACAAACATCCAATGATCCTTAACAATTATCGTAACAACAGTTTATTTTCGAGAATCTTTCACTATACTAGTATTCTGAGTACATGATTTGAACCATTAAAATTTAAGAGAAAATAAAGTCTGCGTTTTCGTGAATGTTGCAGGATAATCTCCGAGGTGAATAAATGTCTTTAGAGAGATAATAGCCAAATCATTAGCAGAGACTTTATATTTCAAATATTTCTCGACCTCAGAGGTTATCCTGCAACATTCACGACAACAAGAACTTTATATAGATCTATTCTACTAGAGCTCTAAAATACTGCTGATCTTTCCTTCTATAGAGAAACGAATAAGGTCAACATGTTTCATTTTCTCTGTTTCATATAACACCAAAGAGTAAATTTCTTTGTTTACCAGGTATAGAAGGCATACTATTTAAAGTTTCCCTGCATCAAAAATGGTCTTTTATTCATTATAGATTTGATTGTACCATAAAAAAGTTATTTTAATGTACAATAATAAATCAGTTTCCTATTCTATTGTTGAACGATAACATCGAAAAAGTAGACACAGAAAATTTTCTGGTTACTCATATTTTGCAGTTTTATTATACCCCCTGCTTAAAAAGTGGAAAAGTATAGTCATCGGAATGTCCTTCTGTCCGTCTACATTTGAAATACCCATCTCCTATCTGCAACTCCTCTTTTTCTACTGAATGAAGTGTAATGAGAAATTCACATAATCTTTGTTACAAAGTGCCATTGTGACACAGATTTTTGGTTTTCCAGAGCAATACATGGACAGGACTATTCCTCAATAAAAATAATAATGAAAAGAACCCATCTCTTATCCACAACCATTCCTATACCAGTGAATGTAGTATAAAGAATGTAACTAGCATCGATATCCATAAAGTTGTGAAGCCGAACGTCAGAGTTTAGACATGTCTTTTTTAGTCTTTGTACAATGTTAAATTCTGGGAAAATACACACGATTATTATCATATTCGGAAAAATGAATGTCAAATGCTAATCATTTGTTAACATTTTTGAATTATTTTTTTCTCAAACCTGTAACTACAATGGCAGATAGAAAACATAACATACCGGTACTAACTAGTAGCTAGAAGAAGTAAATTTTATTTATACTCGGACTATATACACATATCAAAGAACATGAGTTATAAAGCTCTTTTACCGACTAAACACATAGAAACATATTTTGCACTAATGAATTGTACAAATATATAAATATAAGAGCAAAGTTATCCCATTAAGTTTCACGAAGACAGAACTACAAAAAATTAACAAATGAAAAGACATTGATAAACACGCATAAAAAGAAAAGAAAGATATAAACGACAAAACACTTGAGAAACACACAAAGAAAATAAAAGATTCAACATAAGAAAACAACAAGTACTTTAAACAAATTTCATGCACACATAAAATGGAGGAAAGGTTAAGACTAACTACACATGTATAAGATCGACTTCTCTCTTGGTAATTAATCTCTGTTTTTTTCTGCCTTCATGGTCAATATGACTGGATGAAACAAAATTGAATATATTTGTCTTTCATCGATCTGTATAATATAGGAACATGACCAACTCTAACCTAATGACAAAACGAGAGCTGGATGTAGAGGATATATGCTAGATCTTAAGTTTATTCTGAATAGAATCCATAAAATAGACCAGAAAATGGAAGTTATTGTCTTCGTGGTGGATCTAAAAAAAGGTAGTAATATATGTCCAATGGATTCAAAGGGTCATACATTTTCATACAAGTCGACGAATACAACAACAGCAGCTATATATGACCCTTGTGGGAACAATTACAGAAATCATATTTGTAACGACAGATAACATAATTGTAACGATAGATTGTCTTTTATTACATTACATAAACAACAAACAATTATCACAAGAAGGAAAATGTTACTTTAGAATTGTTATTTCATTTTTATATAGAAGCAAATTTCTTTTAAAAAGTATACAGTATTAATAAATGTAAGAGATAAAATATATACTGAAAAAATACGTTCTAGTACTTCGTCGATAATCTGTAAATTAATATGTGATAACGATGAAGATAGATTTAATTTTATACAAAATTTTATTCACATTAAAGTGAATGGGATCGGACAGAAGGCAAAGCCTATTTTAGCCCTCTACCTACAAGGTCAAGATAAACGCACTAAATATAGGTATGAAACAAAATAGACAAACATAGCAAAAAACAAACACTAAAAAAAAGAGTAGAAAAAATATTACAATGTAGTACCGGTTAGAAAGTGTTATCTTAAGTAACATACATGACAGTGTCAAATAAAATGTTTGATTGCTGCAATGAAAGCATGTACTGCTTCAAATATTTGAATATTAATACCTAGTCCCTAATTGGGACACCATACGAAAATAAATCAAGTTCATGAATTTGATCACAATCAATAATATTTTGGATTATTTTGAAAAGTACAATCTTCGAGAGGTATATTTTGGACAAGCAAAGGAATAATGATTAGCATCTTCAACAGAGTGAATACAGTTTTCAAACACTGGTGTTCCTGATAAAAATTGGTTATATAGGTCTGCCATTAGATGACTTCCATCATTTCTTAACTGACAATGTATTATATTGCACTTTTTTTTTCCAAAATGATAATTTTCTCTACCTTTTTTTTTGTTTTTTACAAAACTAAGAATTTAAAAGACCTTTGAATGAAGATATTCCAGGAGCATTTTTGATATAATCAGGCAAGTCATTCCACAGTTTAACAGTTGATGGCAAGAAATATTCCATAGGGCCTGTATGATTTAGTTCTAATAGAAGAAATTTTCAATTCTGCATCATTATTTGTAAGATGATAAGGGGGGTTTATAGGACGAATAGTTTCAGTCAAGTTATTTAAATATCTAGGTGAATATCCATTTATAATTTTATATATAAAAAAAGTACCAATTTATGAACATGCCTCCTTTTTAATAAAAAAAATCCCAGCCTAATTCGTCATACAATTTTGATCAAGAAAAATTTGATCTTAAACCAATAATGATATATATATATATATCATTAATAATATATACAATAAAGATAAATATATATGTAACTTGTCCTTATATACTTGAATTTTGATGCAACAATTCTTTAAAACACAGGAAATCAGTTAAAATGCTGACGTATTTGTATATAAATACATTACTTTTAGCTGTTTCATTTTGATAGTATGATATGCGGAAAGTGTAGTGACCAACTTTACGTCTATAAAAATAACGTCAATTAAGAGCAGAACGACATTTCCTATATTTGAAAAAAAATCATGTGGCTGACATATATTTAAAATGATTTAAGTCCATTTCTGCTTCAGTATTTATTTCAGTTAAACGAATTTCAATTTGATAGGCCTGTGTCATATATTTTTCCAGTAAATGTCTTTATTTGAAGTCTATCTCTATATGCCTAAAAAGTGTCAAACCGGGTCTAAAACAATAACCTATATATAGTCTAATCTTGATTTACTTTAAACAATCTTTTATTCGCGGCGACTTGATTTGGCGATTTATCGAGAGTAAACTAGTTATCGACGATTTATTTTCGCGATCAAGCCTTTTTGGAACTGTCTTAGTAGCAAGAGACTTTAAGGACGCGTTCGCGGCGAGTAAGATTCGATGAGGCTGTCGCGAACCTCGCGAAAATTTCTCGAACGTGAAAAAATGTTGATTTACAGTACTTCGTAATTGATCTACTTAACACTCAACTACTCAGAAAATCTATCTTGAAATCTAATCCTTTTCCTCAGTTTATGAACATTTTACCCCAAGAAAAATTAAATTTTACACTCTGATATTTTCATTTGTTTGTAGAAAACACTGTTTAAATGAAAATTCGAATTACGAATAAGGTTTTATACATGTATTTGTTTTGTAAAAAGAGAACTATATTATTGACAATGCATCTCATTTGGCAGCCACTGTCTCGCCTCATCATCTCATTTCTAATCACTGATTCCCTTAAATTTATGGTTACTTTCTCACTGGGTAACCACTTTTCAAAAATAAATTGATTAAAGATTTCTTAAAATAACGGGGGTTTAAATAAAAAAATTCTCTAAAGAATACTTGAAATCCGGTCGTCAGTTCGAATTGACGTCTCTCCACAAACGTCTAAAAGCCTATCGTTCTCATTGAAGATATGTCAATTTCCAATTTCTTTTTTTTTAAAGTCGTATTCCAGTTTCAGTAAACGAAAGACGAAAACGAAAGATTGAAAGCTGTAAAAACTTACCAGAGGTATTATTGCCTGGATAAGGGTTAGCCAGGATGGACCAATGAGTTTTTCATAAACACTACTAAAGTGCAAGAAAAGCGAGAAAAATTCATTGAATCCCCAGGCAAGAAAGTTTACGATCATTAAACATAAGAGTATGTATTTGAATTTTTGAATATCCTTCAGACAAATTCTCTTGATAGATACGATGAAAATAGTCTGATAATAATAATTTACCATCTGTAAGGAAAAGCGAATTAAACCCAAAATTGAAAAGGAAATTGTTAACGAATAAATAAGTCCAAGTGAATTGTAAATTACGGGTCCAATTGAGAATACAATGAAAATGGTGTCATTATTTAATAGATAGCCTCTGTTCTCCGAATCAGTTAACTGCGTTGATTTTGTTCTCTTCAGAAAATGGATGCCTCTCAATAAAATTAGTAACACAACTGTTGCCGGAAGAATAACACAACATTGCCAAACAGTGGCCAGATGTTCAAGACCACATTGCATCATTAACAAAACAACTATCCCAGGCACAAAAGTGGCAATGAATGCGACTGAAATAAGTATGCTTTGACTGTGAAATCGACACCATCTAGCACAACTTTGCACCTTGTTTGTAACCGATTGCGAATTTGCTGTTTTATCGTCATAAAATCTATTAAGGAAATTTCTTCTTTTCTCCAAAATGAAAATACGTGGAAACATGCTTATGATAAAACAAATGGATAGGAAACAATATTCCTGCTGCATAGAAACCATAATTCCATCCATTGGTTTAAGCAAGGGGATTTCAGTTCTTGTTTTCCAGAAGCAAGTCTTTGAGCTAATGTTTCTACTTGTATGATCGCGATGTTTCTTGTAAGAGACCATTCCGTACATCAGTCTAAATAAATTGAATAAATACAGTGCAATGTTAGTCAATAGGATCACGGAAAGAATATAATGTACCCAAAGACTTCGTTTCAGCTGAAATCTAGACAACCGACTGATAACGGCCAACTGGATGAAGAAAAATACTATTTGTAGAAAACGCCCCGCAGCACTTATCAGGTAAAAATAATTGGTCCTAAGTTTATAAGCTGGTAATTTCATTTCATTTTCTTGAAAACACTGAATGTCAATGATGATATTCAAGAAATGCAGAAATATGATGCTTATGCCGAAAAACCAGTAAAATGTTTGTACTATCTTCGACACGGGGTCATTTCGTGGATCTGAAAGATATTTGTCAGTTCGGTACTTGGCGAGAACACACAGAATTAGCCACAGAACTGATGACGTCATCACTAGAATATCTAAAATGAGAAGTGTAACGGGATAGTAACGCAAGGAATACCATTCAGTAGGCTGAAGGTATTTCCCGAAAAATGTAAATAAAATTCCAGTAACACTTGTGGCAAAAAGAATAGAAGAGACATGGCCATCTCTCTCAGAAGATTTTACATCAATTGTATTTCCAACAGAGAGAATTTCTTTCAGCATCTTCAAAAGCATCATCATGGAATCCAAATTGAAATTTCAGATCTTTTATGCAACACAAAAAAAATTAATATGTAGTGTTTTATCGATTATTTATTATATATATTAGGCATTAATTAAAGTAATGCTAACGAATAAAAGATCACTTATGCATATTTCAAGGAAATTTTTTTTATGATAAAAAGAGATTGACAAAAAGGAAAATCGTAATATTAACATGCTTGCATATTCAATTTGAAAAAAAATTATTTAAGTGTAATTTAAATGATACAGTTCTATCTCTATCAAAACACGAGGAAGATAACGATCGTAACGATTAGTGGCTTAATCTTCTTAAAGGATTTTAACACATACACCTGTTTTATCTAATCATTGAAAATTGAAAAACATAAGTATTAAACCCTCATCATATCATAGAACAATCAAGATCGCCAAAATGGTATTTCCCCAAAAATCAGACTTTAAGAGATGATGAGGAAACGATGGATAATAAGTGAGGAAAAACAACTCATAATTCTTTTTCAGCTACAAATTTATGTATTTGTTTACAGAGTTTAGAGAGGGCAATTAGACTGTCCAGTCCTAATCATTTTTCTTTTTTCTCTCCCTATTTGGAACACAACATATAAGAAAGGTCAGTGGTCCTAAACAGTGTCCTTAGTAATAATTGTTTATTTACAAAAACCCTTCAGTATATTTTAAGTACATAATTTGAATCAATATAACATACGAGCAATCTCCTCAGCATAACTTTTCTCTTTTATTCTTGTTCGTAAAGAGGGTTTTTTGAATGCAATATGTAATTTCACTATTCATGACATTTTGCCCCGCCTTGAGACACTGGTACCCATTTTACACAGTACAAAATCCAAATGAAAAACATATAATTACTATATTACTTCAAAATTATCAATAATAAAATCACAGATATGAATTAAATATATATATCAATGTCCTTTTCTATTTACATAAATACATCTAATTTTTCATGATTACCAGTCCTATTTAGAGAGAAAAAATAAAAACAGTCTTTAAAAACAATAAGAAAACTAGATGCTGTCATGAGACAGTAATACCCGCACTAAGGTGTTTGCCTCTAAATGCACACTCCTTCAAATTGGGCTTTACCAAGGAAAAAGTCAATATAATTCAATAATTTACATAATACATGTATTCATCAAATTGAGCATAATATTCTCAGGTGACCATGTGACCCATGGGCCTCGATCTTGTTGGTATTTCATATTCAACAGAATTTGATTAATGATGTAAATTAGGTTTGATAAAGGGGGGATATAAATTTTTGGCCCATAATTAGAACTTTTTAAATCTATTTTCTCATATAGATCAACAACAAATAATATTATTCAAATTAGTGTAAAGCGTTTTTAATGATTTTTTTCAAAATGTACAAACTTTTTTATATTTGATTTATAGGCAGAAACGTCTTGAGAGCGGCCATATCCTCAATAAATTTAGTCACCCCCACCCCTCTCCCATCAACACACACACAAACACACTCTATTGTCCTGTTTTTGGAAATAGGCCTAGATGGCAAAGTTAAGATAAAACATCTTTTGTAAATGATAATTTTAAATTTGTTCGAGTACTATAAATGTATCTGAACACCTGCATCACATTGGGCTTGCGTCACGTACCCAACTTAAGTACAAGTTTTACCATTATCATTTCTAGATAGCACTGCACGTGCAGTACTAGTGTGGTGTAAACATCATTGCATGTATGTCAGTAGGAATTATTTTGTGTTTTAATTTGATTATATTTCATGAAGTTGACGGACCTATGACAGTCGGTAAGTACAAGTTTTGGTATAGATTTGGGTAAAATAGTCTGAAATGCAACTGGTTAAGTTAAAGTTTAAAGGTTCAAAGGTCATCTGATGCTGCAAGACGAATTTCACATTTTGAAGAGTTATCGCCCGTTATCGCCGTTACATTCAGTTACAAGATACAGATTTTTTTTCTGGAAGGGAGGGGGGATTTCCAGACCAGAATTTCCTGAGAAGCAAGAAAAGGAGAAGTTATGGTTGGGTCTGTTTTCTAGGGTGGAGGGCATCCACAGTTATTTTTATTTGCTTCAGTATATATTATAGTCCTGCAAATTCCGGGGGGAGGGGGGATCTCCCAATCCACTCCCTGTCCCTGTAATGACAAATGATCATGTGACTCCTAAATAGTAGGAAACTTTTTCCATTTGACTATTCATAATTTTGTGTTTTTGTGTTATTATGTTATGTAAATTAAATGGTATAAAGATTATGAACCCCTGGAGGTCTTCCCCACTCTCCTAATGAACTGAAAATGTTCACGATATGACTGCATTAAATTCAATAAAAGTGCATCAATGATAAGATTGCTTGACATTTTATTCATCAACCTATCCTCGTAGAATTAGAAATGAAAATCATTCAAAGAGATGGACCACATTAAAGTATTTGTATATATTTACATTTTTAAAAAAAATGTAAAAACAAGTAGTAGTGAATAAACAGGGGTCTGGGAAGGGGTGAGGGGAAGGATCGAGTTCATATATCTTCACGTCTTAATGGTTGAAAACTCCTAAAATGAATGTTGACCTCAAATCTGACTTGTCCTCATTATTTTTCAAGTGGTTGTGTCTCCATTTGAGTGAAAAATTCCTGAGTGGGATGTTTAACAACGAACAAACAAATGACTTAAAAACACAATATTGATTTGCGTTAAGAAATATGCAGGGGATTTTTTCCATCATAAATCTTCTTCTCAAGAACAGCAAGGGCATTATTGTCCCCCGTTTTTGGGAAAGGGAGGGAACATTCAATTTTATTTGTCTGTCAGTCTGTCCATCTTTGACAGTATGTGCATCCGTCACAATAAATTTAAACTTAGTCATAACTTTTGAATAAAAGGGATAGGACTTTCATACTTCACATGTACATTACCACAAAATATACTATGATTTTTTAACCCAAGTGAGACCTTCACCTTAAAGTTTTACCTACTTTCCAAAAATAACATTTTAAATTAATCATTTTGAAAGAGAAAAGATAGGGCATTTAAATTATGTATATTACATGTGAAAAGACTTTTCAAAATATATCATGAGTTTTGACTCCGTGACCTTGACCTAGAAGTTTAACCGACTTTTCAAAAATATTATATTATATATTTATATATATAACTTTTGATTGAAAAGATTTGACATGTACATTACCTGCAACAAAATATTTCCGAGCTGCTATGATTTTTCCCCTTTGACCTAATTTTCATGAATTGACATATGATAGGGGTGCATATTTGACACACAATCTGCCATAAATTATGGCATCCCATTCACTAAAACACAGAAAGCAGAGGACCACAATTCTTTGAATTTGCTTGATCTTGATATGGAAACATCCTCATATAACGTATATTCAAGTTTTTTTATGCCACGTCATGATTAGGAATACATGTATAGTTTTTGTCATGTCCGTCCTCCACCCTTCCATCTGTCTTTCCATCGAGCTCAAAGAAACTTTCTAGATATTTTTATCAAAGTTCATATGTTGATGCATATACCGATGTAAACTATCCAACTGCAGCAATATTTTTTGACCTTGACTTTCCTTTGACCTTCACTTAACTTTTCTTAAAATTAGTGTTTAGATTTATTTAGAAACCATTCAAGTTGTGTAATGAAACTTCACATGATGATAATGCATACTGATGTAAGCTTTACAATGCTTCACTCTTTTTTTACCTTGATATTTCCTGTGACCTTGACCTCACTTTTCTAAAATTATTGTCTAGATCAGTTTTGAACAAACAATTCAAGATATATTTATGCTAATAAATACTGCTGAGAGCTATTAAGGCATCAACTTATTTTGACCTTGAATTTTCTTTTGACCTTGACCTCACTTTTTAAAATATGTGTATATCTGTGAGTTTTAAATAAACCATTAATTATATTTTTATCAAACTTCAAATTCTAATAATAAATTCACACTTCAAATGCTAATAGTAAATTCACACTGATGTAAGCTTTTCAACTGCAGCAACATTTTGACCCCAACCTTTCCTTTGACCTCTCTTTTCTTAAAAAAAGTGTTAAGTTCAGTTTCATTAAATCATTCAAGATATTTTTATCAAACATAATATGCTGATATGTATTAGTGAGAGCTATTCAACTGCATCAAAAACTTCCCCTTGCACATTCCTGTGACCCTGACCTTCCTTCTCTTTAATTTGTATTTTGCTTAGTTTTAAAGAAATAATTTAAGACATTTTTATGTTTAGCATGCACTTATACATGACTTGGTGAGAATTTATTATCTAAAGGGTGTTATGAAAGTTCGTTCCACATTTTTCTTTTATTTTCGAAAAGAAATAAGATGAAATAAGATGAGAAGATATTTAAAACTTCATGTTTACAGAGTCCATTCTTGCTACTGATAAGGTTTTAACTGTCTTTTGTTGAATCAATAAGGAGAGGGCAGGATGAAGTCTGTTCAGAAAAATTATGGATGGCCCACATTTGTGACATACATTAAGCACACAAGTAAAAACATTCTTTCAAATACTATGCAAAAATTATCAAATCTGTGAAAATTTTCAACAAATGACAAACCTATTCTTTATAAAAGTGATCTATCGTTCTTATACCATCGCTCATCAGCTTGTCTGATGCAAGATAAGCTATGAAGAAGGTAAAGTAAATTATCCTTAATTTTACTCAAAATGACCAGCATTTCTTTCATTTGGGTGCGTTAAAGATGTTATATATATTTTCATATGGAAGAACAATCCTATAATTTCCTGCTTGAAATGAATTGCTATAAATCTAAAGCACACTCTTGTGATTTCGTCAAACTTGAAAATTCATCTCTTTAGTTAAGCACTAATTGAATTTTTTTGAAAATTTTTAATTATGAAACGAACTTTTTTAACACCCCTTATATCCAATTTGTTTATATTTTAGTTTCAATTCTAAAAAAAAACTGTTTAAGATATTTTCATCAAACTTTATACACTAATACAAATTTTCATGTAGCATTAGTAATATACATCTGGCTGGACATTCATGTCCTATAGACATATTTCTAGTTTTTCAAATCATCACCTCAAAGGCTAGGGTCAGGCCACAATTAGGGATCAAAGTTTTATTTAGGAATAAAAGGAAACACTTCTTCAAAATTCTGCTTTTCAAGAACAAAAAGAGCATGATTAATATGGAAACATTTTCAAGAGGTGTAAATTCAAGTTTGTACAAATCATGACCCCCTGGGTTAGGGAGTGGCCATTTTTTTCCTGCCCCTTTTTGTCATCCACATGAAAATTCAAATTTGAAACCATTACACACATATGCAAAACAAACCAATCATTTTCTAAATGATCATGGTTTAAAGCTATTGCATAAAATACTAGGGAAGTTCTTGAAAGCAGGGTGATTAAACATGTCAAATATATATATTAAAAAAAAATCTACCCCCATT
>PRKT01000058.1:1475659-1488047 GCA_003671525.1 Saccostrea glomerata | reverse complement strand
AAAATTCCGAAACCTTACTGCACATCTACATGACACCACCAACCATCTCCCAAAAGTTGATTTGACTGCTGAGTAAAATGTAGAAGGAGTTCAGGGAAGACGGGGTTTTAGTATAAAAAACGTCATTTTTCGATCCCCATCTGACGCCCCAGGGCAAAATCAAAATTCCGAAACCTTACTGCACATCTTAATGACACACCAACCATCTCCCAAAAGATGACTTGGCTACTGCGTACAATGTAGGAGTAGTTCAGGGAAGAAAAGTATGACAGACGGACCGACGGACGGACAGACAGACAGACGGACATGAGTAACCACAATATACCCGAACTTTCTTTAGAAAGTGCGGGTACATGTATAATAAAGATTTTTTTCACTCTGATTGGGATATGAATTGTAAATAATGGTTGATGATCCATTCTCTAATTTTTCTTTATATTCTGTGTCATCGTCAAGTTTGACTACAAATGAGACATTTTTTATGCTAAAAATGAAAGTCTCATGAGCTTGCATTTTGAAATGCCCGACAACAACGAAATGGTAGACAAAAAACCTTTTTTTCCGGTTACTCACATTTTGCAGTTTTATTATACTCCCGCTTGAAAAATGGGAGGGTATATAGTCATAAGGGATGTCCGTTCGTCCGTTTGTTACACTTTGATCATATGATGTACCGATCATGTGACTCTTCTTTCACATCTTTGTTACATAGTGCCATTGTGACCTTTTATTCCACTTGATCGGACACATATATGTATTTTGGGTTTCCCAGAGCAAAGCAAGGACAGGGCCATTCTCTCTATAATATTGAAGGGTACCCATCTATAATTTGCAACTTTTCTTATACCACTGAATATTTAATGATACTTTTACAGATGCTTTATTACATTACATCCTGTTTAACTTTAGTAAATTTTACTTTTAAAGGACTTAACGCGGTAATGGCCAACATTTGCCCAAAGTAAACTTTGACGGAGAAGTATATTATAATTATGTTTCAAAACAGGATGATGTCTTCAGGAATTCAAATCACTGTATATTTTAATTAGACATGTCGTCATATGTTTAATATGATGTAAGGAAAATGACCTAGGTTTAACATTTCCATGATTTCTGCAGGAAAAAAAAGTTATTTTACGTCGATATTTTGCTTAATGTGTAGAATGATAATGTCAATGAAATACTAAGTATGTAAATATTGTTCTTGAGCAGACATGCGCTCTATAAATTTTACGGTAATAATCGATCAAATTTTTGTATATTTTGTTTTCCTCTCTCTAAAAATCAATGCAAAATCCGAATAGTCATGAAATCAAATATTGTAAATTACCTACTTTGAAACTAAGATATTTTTTATTAATTTAGAGTTTTCATACATTTTATATAACATAGCAGATATTATGAATTTTTTCAAATATAACATTTCTGGGGGCAAAAATATGCAATATACCGCATATAATTCATTAAGAAAATGTTACTTTTAAATTCTAAATCATTAATTTAATATGTATGGAGGCAAATTTCTTTATAATTTTTATTACAAAAAGAAATGTTTTAGAAAAAAAATACACTTCCTGGATAAACTGTTATACACTTATGATTACAATAAAGATAAATATGTAAGTAATCGTTACATTCTTGAAGTTTGATTGAACAATTTTTAAAACGCGGGAAATCACCCAGAAAATGCTTAAGTATTGTATTTGTATACAGATCTTATTTGTTTTCATTTTGATAGTATGATATACGGAAACGGTATTGACAACTTAATGTACATAGAAATAGCGTCATTTAAAAGCTTAATTTCATTTCTATAACTGAAAAATTCTTAGGTTGCTGACATATATTTCAAATGTTTTTATTTCATTTCAGGTTCAGTAATTTTCTGCTACTGATAAAAAATCATGCAGTTTTGAAGAGTGCAGTAAATTTCAATTTGTTGCATAACTTTTATTACATGATTTTGCATTATATCATTTTTTTTTCAGATATACCATATACTACAAATTTGATTTCACTAACGGTATACTACAATAATAAAGAACAAACATAAGCTATTTGTAAAATACAAGAATCACTTCTGTTTTAGTAGTTATTTAGTTCTGAATGCGATGTTAGCATATGAATTAAGTGCATTGTTCCAATACTGTATTGATTGATTGTATGCAGAGTTGTTCACACACGTCTTACTCATGGGTTTTCCCTTTCATAAAGAGGTGTCACCATTTACGGTAAAGCGTTTTATTCAGACCTATACAAGACCATCAGAACGTTGCAGCGGTGAGGGTACACTATCATGCCAATGTCTTCCGTGAACTCGATTTTAAAGGTCTCTTCTAAAGGGCCCGTGTCATAGATTTTTCGAGTAAATATCTTGATTTGAAGCCCTTCGCTGGTATATGGTAATGTCTCTATATGCGTAAATTCATCTATTTATATTATAATCTTGATTTACTTTGAAATTGAACTAATTTTTTTTTATTTCATTCAATTTCAATGAGTAAGGTATTTACTCGTTCAAAAAAAAAGATACATTCTATAAAAATTCCTAATAGTGAGTTTTAATTTTTGCTGTTTGTTTTAATATATGAAGTGTCATTCGTAATACGTAACTTCTTAACAAATCGTCAACCATGATATCTTATCCCCATAAACACAAAGTTTTTCGTCAGTCAAAGAAAATTTTACCTCACGAAAAATGAGATTTTACGGTATGATGTTTTCAACTATTTATAGAAAACACTGTTCAAATGAAAATTCAAATCACGAATAAGGTTTAAATTTGCAACCACTGTGTCGACACGCGTATGCCAACTGATACTTATATTATCTCATTCCTGATCATTGTTTTCCTTTACTGTGTTTCCACGTTCCAGCAATAATTTGTTTAAAGATTTCTTAAAACAACAGGCGGTTAAAAGAGAACATTTCTGAAGTATACTTGAAATCCGATCGTCAGTTCGAATTGATGTTTCTCCTAAAACGTCAAGAAGCCAATCATACTCATTGGATAAATGAATATCACTGATTTCCCTTTTCAAAGTCGTATCCGAGTTTTAGTAAACGAAAGACGAAAACGAATGATTGAAATCTGTAGAAACTTGCCAGAGGTAATATTGCCTGGCTAAGGGTTGGCCAGGATGGTCCAATGAGTTCTTCATAAGCACTATCAAAGTGCGGGAAAACGGAGAAAAATTCATTGAATCCCCAAGCAAGAAAGTTAACGATCATTAAACATAAGAGTATGTGTTTGAATTTCTGAATATCCTGCAAACAAGTTCTCTTGATAGATATGATGAAAATAGTCTGGTAATATACTTGAACCAGCAGTAAGGAAAAGCGAATTAAACTGACTATGGATAAAGAGATCGTCAACGAATACAAAAGTCCAAGTCCGTTGTAAATTACGGGTCCACTTGTCGATACAATGAAAATGGTGTCATTATTTAATAAATAGCCTGTGTTCATTGAATTAGTTAAATAGGTTGGTGTTCTTTTCTTCAAAAGGTGAACACCCATCAATAAAATAAATATCACGAAAGTTGTCGGCATAGTAATGCACCATTGCCAAGCAGTGAACAAATCACCATGTGCAAGGCCGGATTGTCTCAATAACAAAACAACTATTCCAGGTACAAAAGTGGCAATGAATGCGACTGAAATAAATACGCTTTGACTGTGAAATCGACACCATCTAGCACAATTTTGTACCTTGCTCGTAACCGATTCCGAATTAACGGTTTCATTTTCATCAAATCTGTTATGACAATTTCTTCTTTTCTCCATGATGAAAACACGTGGAAACATGCTAGTGATAAAACAAATGGACAGAAAACAATATTCTTGCTGCATAGGAATCATTATTGCACCTATCGGTTTTAGCGAAGGGATCTGACTTCTTGTTTTCCAGTAGCACGTCCTTGCGCTAATGTTTCGAATTGTTTGGTCCTCGTGTTTCTTGTAAGTAACCATTCCGTACATCAGTCTAAATAAATTGAATAAATACAGTGCAATATTGGTCAATAGAATCACAGAAAGAAAATAATGTATCAGAAGACTTCGTTTTAGCTGAAATCTAGACAAACGACTGATAACAGCCAACTGGACGAAGAAAAACACTATTTCAAGAAAACGCCCAGCAGCACTAATCAAGTAAAAATAATTATTTTTTAGTTTATAGGCCGGTAATTTTAATTCATTTTTTTGAAAACACTGAATGTCAACGATGATATCCAAGAAATGCAGAAATATGATGCCTATGCCGAAACACCAGTAAAATATTTGTACCATCTTCGAAACAGGGATCATTTCGTGGATCTGAAAGATATTTATCTGTTCGATACTTGACGAGAACGCACAGAATAAGCCACAGAACTGATGACGTCAACATTAGAAAATCTAAAATCAAAAACGGCACAGGGTAATTACGCGAAGTATTATACTCCGTAGGATAAAGGTATTTTCCGAAAAATGTAAAATGGAGTTGTCAAACGCATCTAGCGACCTCGGAGAAACATGTTTTGTTTTGCCGAGAAGTTACGATGACAGACAAAACTTTTTTCCTTAATTGAATCATATGAACACAAATTCTGATTAATAAAAAATTAAACAATCCCTGCTGAACTACTCAGTTTATTTTGTTCTAACATTTGGGTACCACCAAAGTTGACCTTATGACCTTGACCTTGGAGTTTGACCCCTTTTACATGAAAAATTTTACTTTTATTTTGGCCATATCTTTTGAACAGTAGATACCAGAATATTTATACTTTACATATGTAATCTTTGTTGAGAGACCTTTCATTGAATACCAACAATATTGACCCTTTGACATTGACCTTGTAGATTTCCGTACTTGTGAAAAAACTTTAACCTTGGTCATAACTTTTGAAGTGATAGGGCTTTCATACTTCATATAGTAATCCTTGTGAAAAACCTCTTCATTGGATACCAAGAACTTTGACCCTTTTACCTTGACCTTTGAGATTGACCTACTTTAAAAAAGTAAATATTGACCATAACTTTAAAAGGGTTACGGCTAGTGCTTTCATTAACCTTGGCCATAACTTAACGGTTAGGGATAGGGCTATCAAACTCTACATAAATATTCTATGTGGCAAGACCTTTCATTTGATACCAACTACCTTGACCTTTTGACCTTGGAGATTTTTTAACTTATTGAAAAAAACTTTAACATTGGCTTACTTTCAAATTTCTCAATTGTTTTCCATTGATAATACCCTACTTTTGGTACCAATTAATTAAATTTGCATTTAAGAAAAGTGTAATCTTTGCTGTGTTGCCAAACGGGGGCATCAGTGTTTCACAAACGCATCTTGTTTTTTTTTTCTCTCTCTCTAAGAGGAACTATATGATAATTAACGAGCAATTAACATGAATTTAATACAATTATTGATTATAGTACAATCAATTCATCGGTGAAAAGATATCAATATAATCGAAGAATTACCTAGATATTCCGCTATCAAAGATGCTGAGGAGGGAGGGAGCGTAGGAATATTATATTTTATATTGCATTTCTGGTGGAAAGTAATCTTTGGAGAAAAAATGTACGTTAATTTTGGTTTCTTTTACGACATACACAGCATTATTCTTATCATGAACAATAATGTTGTATCTACTTATCATGATGGAACTATTTTCGTCGGAACAATTTGTGTGAGTCGCCGCTGACTATAGTAATATATTATAATATATCTTGAACTGATAGTAAGCACTGATCGAATATATTAAAAATGATAAAGCTCCTTAGTTTTAAATTGCGTTTATTAATAATGTTACTTAATTAAAGCATAATGATCTGAATTAAAATATTGTAGAACACTGCTGAAGGAAAAACTAATTTACTAATCCAATTCAGAACTGCTTTAAAGCGTATGTGCTGTAAACTGAATGTTAAAAAAACGCCATTTTAAACTAAGGAGCTTGAATTATTTTTTTATTTCATAATTGCTTTTTATGGTTTCCATACTTATTTAATCCGTTATCGATAGTTCAGTAGAAGTTCACCCAACCGAAAATGTCCATTAATGGGTGTTCACATTTTGAAGAAAATAAAACCAACCCAATGAACTGATTCAATGAAAAAAGGCTATCTGTTAAATACTGACACCGTTTTCATTATATCGACAAGTGGACCCGTAATTTACAACGGACTTGGACTTTTGTATTCGTTGACGATGTCTTTATCCATAGTAAGCTGAATCGCTTTTCCTTACTGCTGGTACAAGTATAAAACCAGTCTATCTTCATTGTGTCAATCAAGAGAATTTGTCTAATGGATATTCAAAAATTCAAATACATACTCTTATGTATAATGATTACAAACGTTTTTGCCTAGGGATTCAATAGACTTTTCCCGCACTTTGATAGTGCTTATGAAGAACTCACTGGACCATCCTGGCCAACCCTTAACCAGGCAATATTACCTCTGGCAAGTTTCTACAGATTTCAATCTTTCGTTTTTGTCTTTCGTTTACTGAAACTAAGGTACGACTTTGAAAAGGGGAATCGGTAATTGACATTTCGTCAATTAGTACGAATGGCTTTTTGATGCTTTTGGAGAAACTGCAATTCGATCTGACGACCGAATTTTAAAAATTCTTCAGAGATGATTTTTTTCTATTTTAACCACCTGTTGTTTTAAGAAATCTTTAAGTAATTTTTTTACTGAAATGTGGGAACCCAGTAACCATAAAGGAAGACAGTGATTAGGAATGAGATGATATAAGTATCTAGGCGTACAATACGTGTATCGATATGAGCCGCATTCTCATAAATGCAGTTTTTCTCAAAAGGAAAAAATCATTTATAGAAGAAAATTGAAGTGAAATACACAAACCTGTTCTTATAAAAGTTAACATGTGTCACCAGGTGATTCGAACCAGACAACTATAAAATGTTGAATATCAGTCTTAAACATCCGAGCTTTTCTAAACTCTGATTACAGTAATATAATTCTTTCATTTTCAGGATTTTTTGTACATTTCAACCCCACCGGTACCCCTTAAAATGCTTTATTCATTAATATTCCTTCGGTAAAATCTATCAAAATATAAGATTTTTATGAGTGTGTGGAGGGAGGGGCCGCTTTGGGTCGAACATCTATTAGTCAGCATGTAATCCAGGCAATATTACCTCTGGTAAGTTTTTACAGCTTTCAATCTTTCGTTTTTGTCTTTCGTTTACTGAAACTGGGATACGACTTTGAAAGGAAAATCAGTAATATTCATAGCTTCAATGAGTACGATTGACTTTTTAACGTTTGTGGAGAAACGGCAATTCAAATAAAGGGAGTCAGTGATTAGGTATGAAATGATAAAGGTATCCATATACATGCAAAACATATGACGAGACAGTGGCTGCGAAATGAGATGCATTGTCATTAATATAGTACCCTTTTTAAAAAACAAATACATGTATTAAACCTTAGTCGTGATTCGAATTTTCATTTGAACAGTGTTTTCTACAAGCAAATGAAAATATCAGACTGTAAAATTTTATTTTTTCTTGGGATAAAATTTTCGTAGACGGAGGAAGTGGATTGGATTTCATGATGGATTTTTTGAGTAGTTGAGGGTAAAGTATAACATTTAATATTTCGTGGTGGACGAGTTCCTGCACGTGGATTTCTATACATATTAAAAACAACGAAAATTAAAACCCTGGAAAGTTGGGAATTCTATAGTATGTATCTTTTTTTATTTGATTGGGTAGATACCTTACATATTGAAACTGAATGAAACTACAACCTTTTAGATCAATTACGAAGTAAATCAAGATGAGACTATAAATAGATTATTGTTTTTGGTCCGGTTTGACACTATTTACGCATATAGAGACAGGCTTCAAATAAAGACATTTAATGGAATAATATATGACATGGGCCCTTTCAAATTGAAATTCATTTAACTGACAAAAAACACTGAGGTCGAAATTGACTTAAATCATTTTAAATATATGTCAGCCACATAATTTTTTTTTTCAAATATAGGAAATGAAATTCAGCTCTTAAATGACGTTATTTTTATGGACGTTAAGTTGTCACTACACTTTCCGCATATCATACTATCAAAATGAAAAAAGTAAAAGTATTGTATTTATACAAATACGTCAGCATTTTTAAGTAAATGATTTCCTGTGTTTTAAAGAATTGTTGGATCAAACTTCAAATACATAACGACAAGTTATACACACACACACACACACCGGTGCGTGTGTGGCTCCCCCATACTGGGGACCTGCTACAGATACGCAAGTCGTAAAATGGGGACATAAAAAACATTGGGGACTTGATTTAAGTCCCCAATCTTTTTTTTCGTTGAAAACGAAAAATTGACATGTCTAAATCCTAAAAATATCAAAAAAATAACGTGTCCCAGTTACGGGGTTTTATCGGACACATGATTACACAGATATCGTGTTGATTGAAGTTGCCATCTTCACTTACACATCTCTGACGTTACACACTTCTAGATTACGCATGCGCGTGTGTAAAAAAAGAGGAATTTTGAATTCTGCATCATTATTTCTAAGATTATATTATAAGAATATAAGAATTTACAAGACCTTTGAATGAAGATATTCCAGGAGCATTTCTGATATAATTAGGCAAGTTATTCCACATTTAACAGTTGACGGAAAGAAAATTTCCATATATGATGTAGTTCTAATAGAAGGAATTTTGAATTCTGCATCATTATTTCTAAGATTCGTATAAGGGTGGATTGTAGGACGAAAAGGTTAAATCAAGTCATTTGAATATTTAGGTGAATGGCCATTTATGATTATATAAATTAGTAGCAATTTATGAATATGCCTCCTTTTTTGTAAAAGATCCCAGCCTAATTCGACATACAATTTTGATCTAGAGGAATTTGATCTTAAACCAATAATGATATATAATCATTTATTTAACAATATATACAATAAAGATATAATATATCATTATTGGTTTAAGATCAAATTCCTCTAGATCAAAATTGTATGTCGAATTAGGCTGGGATCTTTTACAAAAAAGGAGGCATATTCATAAATTGCTACTAATTTATATAATCATAAATGGCCATTCACCTAAATATTCAAATGACTTGATTTAACCTTTTCGTCCTACAATCCACCCTTATACGAATCTTAGAAATAATGATGCAGAATTCAAAATTCCTTCTATTAGAACTACATCATATATGGAAATTTTCTTTCCGTCAACTGTTAAATGTGGAATAACTTGCCTAATTATATCAGAAATGCTCCTGGAATATCTTCATTCAAAGGTCTTGTAAATTCTTATATTCTTATAATATAATCTTAGAAATAATGATGCAGAATTCAAAATTCCTTCTATTAGAACTATATCATATATGGAAATTTTTTCTATCAACTGTTAAAATGTGGAATAACTTGCCTGATTATATCAGAAATGCTCCTGGAATATCTTCATTCAAAGGTCCTTTAAAATTCTTATTTTTGTAAAAAAAAAAAGCGGTAAAGAAATTTATCATTTTGGAATAAGAAAGTGCAATATAATACATTGTCAGTTAAGAAATAATGCATGAAATCTATTGGTAGACCTATATAACCAATTTTTATCAGAAATACCAATGTGTGAATACTTTATTGACTCTGTTGAAGACGCTAATCATTATTTCTTTGCTTGTCAAAATTATACCTGTCAAAGAAATGAACTTTCCAAACAATTGAAAATATTATTGATTGTGATCAAATTCATGAACTTAATTTATATTTGTATGGTAGTCCCAATTATGGACATGGTATTAATATTCAAATATATGAAGCAGTGCATGCTTTCATTGCAGCAACCAAACGTTTTATTTGACACTGTCATGTATGTTATATATGTCAACACGTTCTAACCGGTACTACATTGTAATATTTTTTTCATACTCTCTTTTTTTCTTGTTTGTTTTTTTTACTATGTTTGTCTATTTAGTTTCATACCTATATACAGTGTGTTCATCTTGACCTTGTAGGGAGAGGGCTAAAATAGGTTTTGTCTGCTACCCAATCCCATTCACTTTAATTTGATTAAAATTTGTATAAAATTAAATTTATTTTCATTGTTATAATATAGCGATTTTCAGATTATCGACAAAGTGCTAGTACGTATTTTTCAGTATGTATTTTTTCTCGAACATTTTTTTTTACATTGTATACTTTTTAAAAGAAATTTGCTTCTATATATATAAATGAATTAACAATTTTAAAAGTAACATTTTCCTTTTTGTAATAATTGTTTGTTGTTCATGTAATGTAGTAGAAGATAATCTATCGTTACAAATATGTTATCTGTAATTGTTCCAATTAGTGCAATAGCTGCTGTTGTTGTATTCGTCGACTTGTATAAAAATACATGGCTCTTTAAATACATTGGACATATATTAATACCTTTTTTTTAGATCCGCCACGAAAACAGTAACTTCCATTTTCTGGATTATTTTATGGATTCTATTCAGAATAAAGAGAATAAGATCTAACATATCTATAGCATCTACTGTGCTGGTGTTAGTGTGTTTTACAGATCGGCGAAAAACAAATATGCAACTCTTGTTTCATTCAGTCGACATATTGACCACGAAGGCAGAAAACAACAGAGAGTAATTACCAAGAGAGAATTCTTATACATGATATATATAGTTAGTCTTAACCTTTCCTCCTTTTTATGTGTGCATGGCATCTGTTTTATGTACTTGTTGTTTTCTCATGTTGAATCTTTTATTTTCTTTGTGTGTTTCTCAAATATTTTGTCTTTTATTTATTTCTTTTCTTTTCTTGTGTGTTTATCAATGCCTTTGGTTACATTTGTGTGTTTTAATGTACTTCTGTCTTCGTGAAACTTTAATGGGATAACTTTGCTCTTATATGTATATATGTACATTTTATTAGTGCTAAATATTAAATATGTTTCTGTTTGTATGTATCTAGTTCGTAAGAGCTTTATAGCTCATGTTTTTTGATATGTGTATATAGTCCGGGTATAAATAAAATTGACTAAAACTACTAGTTAGTGTGTTCTCTTTTCCAGTGGCGGATTAAAGGAGGGCGCACCCGGCGCGCGCCTCCCCTACAATTGTCAAAGTTAACGTAAATCACGGTTTTGTCTAGAAAATGTAAATATGTCTACTTGGTAGACCTAATTTTTACCGTACAAAATCTCTAGAACCCAGGAGCTTCCGGGGGCTTTGCCCTGGACCCACTGGGGGCCTCAAGGCGGCCCCCAGACCCCTTGCCTACTTTTGGCGCCCCCTCTTACTTCAATTCCTGGATCTGCGCCTCTTTTCTATCTGCCATTGTAGTTACAGATCTGAGAAAAAAATCCAATTCACAAATGTTAACAAATGATTGGCAATTGACCGTCATATTTCCGAAAATGACAATAATCGTGAGTATTTTCTGAGGATTTCACATTGTACAAAGACTAAAAAGACATTTCTAAGCTGTGACGTTCTACCTGATAACTTTTTGGATAACGATGCTATTTATATACTTTAAACTACATTCACTGGTATAGGAAGAGTTGTGGATAAGAGATGGATACCCTCCAATATTAAAGATAGAATGTCTGTGTCCATGTTTTGCTCTAGGAAGCCCAAAATGTGTGTCCAATCCAAAAGTGGAATAAAAAATCACAATAGCACCATGTAACAAAGATTAATTTATGTGAATGTTTCATCAAATTTCATTCAGTGGTAAAAGAGGAGCTGTGGATAAGAAATGGGTATTCCAAAGTGTACTGGCGGACAAACAGACGGACAGACAGATATTCCGATGACTATACTCTTCCACCTTTCAAGCAGGGGGTACGAGTATACTAAAACTGCAAAATATGAGTAACCGGAAAAAATTGTGTCAACCTTTTCCTTGTTATCGTTGAAACTCAAGAGCCTTTAATTTTGTTTTTTAGCTATAAGCAATGAAATAGAAAACTGATTTGTTTTCGTACATTCATAAAAATAATTAGTTTATGATACAATCAAATCTTTAATAAACAAGAGGCCCATGGGCCTTAATTATAGGTCACCTGAGCATTATGCAACAACTTTCCAGTGATTTAATTTGATTTATGTTTTAAGCCAGATGCTATGGCGTTCACAATTTTGAAAGAGGCACCATTGATCATCATAATAATACACTTACCAGTCGCTTAGTTTGTTTACTTAATACCCATAAGCTGGGTTGGGGAACAAAAAATGCATTTCAAGTAATCAGTAATATTCAGCAATAATCAGTAATGCCCCTATCACACATGAACCCCTGACCCTTAGGCCTAGATCCACACATTGCACAATTTTTTAAAAAGGCACCCTTGCTTTTCAAAAATATTTGATTAATACCAAATTACCAAAGAGCA
>PRKT01000058.1:1392875-1457370 GCA_003671525.1 Saccostrea glomerata | reverse complement strand
CCCCCCCTCCCCCCTCAGTAAACTTTCAGTTCTGATCTGACATGTACTTTTTCCTAGCTAATTGCTCTGGTGAGCGATGTGGCCCCTGGGCCTCTTGTTAAAACATGAACCAAGTTGTTATTTAAAAGTTTGTTTGTAACATCTGTCCTTTAAAAATCGTTACCCATAATGGCTGGGACTTGACACCTGTTCTGGATTTATACGGAAGAAATCTATCATGGAAAAAATAGATCTGATGGTACATGTGAAGCACAGCTCTGTAATACGCAGATTTTTTTTCGGAGCCCCACCCCCCCTTCCTCACATTAAAAACCGTTGCTACAGACCTCTATCAAACGGTATTTGGATTGCTGAATTCTCAAATTATTTTGCGATCCTTGATGCACAAAACTAATTATTAATGCCGGTGAAAACTTGTTCTATCTTTTAAAAGCTAGAACCAGTCGTTAAATGTCATTTTTTTTATTCAAGTTGCTAAGTTACGTGTATCTATAAACTGCTAGTTCTTCCTACATTTTAAAATGCTTGTGACATAGAATCAATGTTTAGTTTTCATAAAAACGTATATATGTATAAAAGAGAAATTCGGATTCGCCAATGCTTATATAAATACGAAATGCGGATTTAAAAGAGGGATTTGCTAATGAATGGCATATTCTAATTCGAATAGGACGAATTATTCTACGGGCAAGTTGCCTAATGGGCGAACTCTCTAGCATTCTCGCGCATGCGTGGCCTGTCGTTTGCCCATGGCATCCGGTTGAACCTCGCTTATTTATTAACTGCGTGGACCTCAAGGTCCACGCAATAAATAGAAAATACAATGTTTTGTTGTTGAATGTGGAATTTATTTCACTAGTAAGACAGGGTTTTTTGATATTTTCACTCGTGCTTCGCACTCGTGAAAATATTAAAAAAATCCTGCCCATCTCCTGAAATTCCATATTCAACTACAAAACATTAAATATCCTCTATATATACTCTTCAAAAAAAGAAACGCATAGTAGAATTTTAGTGACACATTGAACATGAAGATTATTTTGTAAAATGATGTATTGATAAAACAGAAATGTGGTTAGCAACAGGAATACTATCTAAATGTCATAATTACGCAAGAATTTTAAAATTATAGTCAGTTTAAGACCATTAATGATCAATATCTGGTATGCTCCCCGCAGACACAAATGATCGCCACAAACGGCATCTAATGAGTGCAAATGTGTGTAATAAAAACTGTATAGGAATACTCTCTTACTCCAAATGTAGAACTTTGGTCAAATGTTGCAGAGTCTGGGGATGCGATTGTCTTTGGCAAATCATGTCAATCCATTTTGTCCAATGCTGCCTCATTTGGATGAAATCTAGCGATTTAGATGACTGTGGCTGAAACAGGTTGTTGTTTCTTTGCAAGAATAGGTGTGTCAAACGAGCCATATGTGGCTGTGTATTGTGAGATTGCAATACGGCTCTAGGATGCTGCAAACTTGAATGGGTATGTATAGGTAGAACATGGTTTGAGTACCTTTTTCCATCAAAGTCCATTGAATTCAAACCAAATCAATTTTACTTTCTTATAATACCGTTTTCCATATCATTACACTACCACCAACAACTTTTTTAACGTTCTGGAGGCAGTTATCTGTCTAACATTCATAACAAAGCATTAGCACTCTTAAACTTACAAGAGGCTTTCAGATAAACATTCTGAACTAGTAAGTTAACCAAAATGTTCAGCACTGATGCTGTGGTCATACTTTATTGATCTGAGATCTTTGAAGTCGATATTTGGGGTGTTGTGGGGTCGGAACAGTGGCATGAATAATCCTCTTGCAATAATTCGTAGTCATCTGAAAACGGTCTTGTTAGATGATCTATGCAGTTCAGGGATAGCTAATGCTTTAGATGACGTCCTTGCATTACATTTATGCAATTTACGTAATCCTCAGAAGTGATGCTGTGCTGCTGATGTCACACGTAATCTACCATATTTTTTGCGAACGTTGGGTGTTCGATGTTAATGGTTTATGTTTTATAGGTTAGATATGGTCTGTGTGTAACATTAAAACCTCTTGCAATTGCATGTAGATTGCGGTACCCCTGCTTAAAGGCGCCCATTTTCCTTTTTGTGCTACGCAACACTCAGATGCAGCATTTTTTGGAAACGTCATTTTTCAGATAAAACCAGATTCAAAATATCGAGAACCCCCGCTTTTGATAGCCCCTTTGTACCTGAAAGAATTGCATCGGTATTCAACAAATGAAAATTGAGATCAAAATTTTTGGGGAAATTTTGCAAAATCAGGTCTTTTTGTCTGTGAGACTTGTAGAATAGCTGTAAAGTTAACAATTGCATTAAAAAATCATGCATTTTACTCGAATACATCGTATCAAACAAAAATAAAAGGTATTACAAAACTATCATACATTTTTCAGGGCATTGTTTCTACTATGCGTTTCTTTTTTTTGAAGAGTATATCTAAATGTGACAAATATAGTGACAGCGATATTATATCACGAAGTTTTAACCGTATTCACTTGAATACATTTTTTTTTGTGTGCATTGTGTTTTGATACGACCCCGAATTCTGTCAGACGATGTGTATTGCCGCATACGTTATTTTCTTTGCTTTTCGAGATTTTAATGTTGTTATGATGTTAGATTAATTGTTATCTATAGCTTCCTATATTGTATACATGATCACATAATTAAAACGGTGTTTGTTTAGCGATTATTCGGTAAATTGTTACCTGGTATGTTTTCTCTTTCGCCGCATGGTTTGTTATTCCGGAAGTGCGATTTCCCAGAATGCATTTTTCTTAAGATGTTAAAAGTTGTAAGTGGCGATTTATTGAATTAATTGTATGTCGATATTCTTTAATTATTACGAAAGTTATTTTGTTTATAAAGTAGCTATAATATTTTACTTGTTTCTGTTTTATGATGAAACGTGTGTACAACTTTTTGTTATCGTGGGAATAAGGTTATCGCGTATCGCCTGTGATTGGTTGATGATCAGGTGCGCGACGTTTCTTATTGGTTATCGTATTCTACGTCATTTCGTAGTATTTTATGACGTATATATAGTAAGAACGAGAGTTGCAGACAGCAGAGTAGATTAGAGACAGCAGATTACACCACTGTATCAAGGTGTGTGTTTAATTTAGTTCTTTTGGTTAAATAATTTGATAGTATTAAGTGGTGTGGGGGAAAACTTTATTCAGAGATTGAATAATATTTATTTACCAGTATATTACTGGTGTGGATTTTTATGATTACTGGTTCATTACCAGTTTAGGATTAAACTTAATAGGATTTTAATAGGTCTAAGAGAGTTAGACTTGCACATGAAATATTTAATTACTGGATAAGACTCCAGTTATAGAGGTTTTTATGAGTTTGTGAAACACCAGAGATTTTGTGAAATGTTGAGCAGTATTGTTTTGTTTCTGTGTCCTGTAAAATAAATTTATAAACTTTCAATGGAGTTCTTGACTTGTTGAAGACAGTCCAGTTAGCGCATCCGCACGTTACACTAACCAATAATAATTTTCTCCCTCATCAATGATAAACTAAGTTAGCCGACCTGCATACTCTGCAAGTCAACGAGAAGACCATATAACATTATATATATACGTATTTACTGTTTTGTTTAACTTATTCAAAAATGTAATCAAAATTTTATTTTTATTTCATTTTGATACATAAAACATTTTTTCTTGCATTATCATTTTAGCAAATGGCCCATTCAACAATTTCTTGAAAGTAAAAACATAATAAAGGGGAGTGATCAAATGTCGCACCCGCTTTTGATTGGTTAGTTTGGATCTTGAATTTCGATACTCCAAATTCGAATCTCGTATTTCGAATCTCGTATTTTGAAATTCGAATCTCGAATGAGCCTTCTGGCCTTTCGTAGGTATTAGACTCTCTTTTTCTTTAACGATTAAGGTACTCCGATTCAGGTTCTGAAAATCAAGCATTGACCAATTGAAAATGCTCACAAAAATATCTTTCAAAGTTTTAAATTTTCAAAGTAACGCTTTTTCCCATAATAATTCTTCAAACTTGATTTTTCAAATTAATCATAATTCTCATGGGTACCAATTGCGCTCCGTTATTAGCAGACCTATTTTTATATTCATATGAAGCAGAATTCGTGCAAAATCTAATGCGTGAAAAGAAGAAAACACTTGCCTTGGCCTTCAACACGGCATTTAGATGTATCTACGATCCCTCCGTCGATACGATATATCCTGGTGAGCTTGAGATAAAAGATACCTTATAGTCGGACACATCTGTTTCATACTTGGATATTTTACTTGTAAAGGACGTTAATGGTAATCTAACCACCAAGCTATATAATAAACGTGATGACTTAACTTTTCTTTCGTCAACTTCCCTTACTTATGCTGCAATACACCTTCATTACCTGCATAAGGAGTCTATATATCTCAGTTGATTCGATACGCAAGAGCATGCTCTACATGTTGATGAAATGATGTATACTTATTTCGAACGGGTTCGGAATTCGGGTTGGGTTCGGTGTACGTTTTGTTATGTTGTATGTGTATCAATTGAATAAACGCATGTTGTTGATCATGTCATGGTTAATAATTATTCGTCCTGATAGCACAAATTAACATGGTAGGAGCGGAGTGTGGACTCTGAAAACGTCTCAACGCTTCATATCGGCATACTTAAGGTGACTTTGAACTATTTGTACGAGTAAAATTGTGCAACCACGTGCATCCAGCATTTTCATGTATGAAACATGGGCGAAGCAGAACCAACCCCAGTGCAGGTGTATAACTGTCCTTTTCGATTAGGAAATGGAAAAGACATGTACAGGTCGCGGTATATCTCGCAGCTTCCGGTGACACAGAGAAGGCCAAAGGAGTGCAGGTAGCCATAATAATCAGCTGTGAAGGCCCCCACGTAGTAGAAATTTACAATTCAAGTGGGACAATGGTAATGACCCTGATAAACTGTTTCAGAAATTACAAACTTATTGTAACCCCCGATTACTAACACTCGACAGAACCATACAAGTTTGTAGGTCGTATGAACAATCCAACAGACAAGTTAAGGATCCACGCGAAACCACTATGAAAGTAAACAAGCTACAGAAATCTGACAAGTACATGCATAGTAAACAGCAAACAGAGAAAAAGAAGAAAATTTCAAAGACTAAACAAACTCAGTAGAACAAAAAAGACTGTGAATTCTGTGGGTACAAACATGAACCAGGGAAACAAAAGTGTCCAGCATGGGGAAAATGTTGCCTAAGGAATCACTTCAAAGCAAAGTGTAAAAAGGTACATTCAGTCAGTCAGGCAGAAGAATTCAACGAGGGCCAATGGTTGAATGCTGTTAGTTCTGGTGGCAAAGAAGTGACGGCAATAATGCGTTTCAATGAGTGTGACATTAGATTTCAACTTGATAGTGCCGCAGATGTGAATACAATATCTCAGTGTTATGTCCGCAAGAAGCAATGCAAGCCTACAAAATCCGCTTGAACATGTGGAACAAGACAAACATGAAACCACTTGGTGAGGTAGATCTGACAGTCATCAATCCACGTACAAATGAGAAGCACCAACTTAGATTCATTATTGTTCCAAATCATTACACAGGTTTACTTGGACTTGAAGCGGTGCAGAAACGTCAGTTGATCAACAGTTGAAGTTGATTACCATAAATTAGTTTAATATATATTTTATTCATAGAAATGGATTGAACAGCAGGCATAAATGCCTATGATCGTTCTCTCCATAAATGATGAGAGATTCATAGCCAGTGTGTCAAGCTGTGACCTAGGTGATTTGGGAACAGTACATCTACATGTCGACCCAAATGTGAAACCCAAAGCTCTTCCCTGCAGGAAGATCCCTATCGCACTCCAGAGTTTGGTACGAGATGAACTTCAGAAGCTTGAAGATAAAGGAGTACTCATTCCGATTACAGAGCCTAATCCATAGGTCAGCCAGATGGCTATTGCTCATAAAGCCAACGGCAAGCTAAGATTATGTATTGATCCACAAGCATTCAACACAGCGTTGATGAGAGAACATTATCGAATACCTGTTCCTGATGACATTCTACCGCAGCTCAGTAAGGCCAGAACCTTCACAAAACTTGACGTGAAAGAGGCTTTTTGGCATGTGAAGTTGGACGAGGAATCCAGCAGATTAACGACAATGATAACTCCTTTTGGAAGGTATAGGTGGGGAAGATAACCTTTCGGTTTAAAGGTATCCAGTGAGATTTCTCAGAGGAAACTGAACGAAGCCATGGGAAACATGACAGGTGTTTTCAGCGTGGTGGACGATATCATCATAGCGGGCTGTGGAGAAAACGATAGAGGAGCTGAGCGAGACCATGATTTAAAATTGAGAAAAGTGTTGAAGAGATGTGAAGAGAGACACATCATCTTGAATGAAGAAAAACAGGAGATTGGACTGAAAGAAATCTCAATTTATGGACATGTTATTTCCAGAGATGGAGTGAATATTGATGACAAGAAAGTAAAAGCAATCAATGACATGCAACCTCCTACTGATGTTTCAGGAATTAAGAGACTGTGTGGCATGGTCAAGTACATGGCAAAGTTCCTTCCAGACCTTTCTACCATAATGGAGCCGCTCAGAGAACTTACTCGTAAAGATAAGGCATGGCATTTGTCTTAAGACTGCGAAGCAGCATTTCAGAGGATCAAGAAGATGCTGACAGAAACTCCTGTACTAGCTTATTTTGACCCTGGAAAGGTTGAAGTAGTACAAGTGGACAGTAGTAAAGACGGCATTGGTATTGAGTATTGACCGGTGGAGTATGCATCTAGATCACTGACAGTGTCCGAGAGGAACTGGGCGCAGATCGAGAAAGAAGCATTATCTGTGTTATACGGTCTGGAACGTTTTGACCAATATACATATGGCCGTAACGTGACGATACAGAATGACCATAAATCATTAGAGGCCATCCTGAAGAAACCTCTTGCAATGGCACCGAAGCGACTACAGGACATCATGATGAGATGGAATCGGTACGATTTTGACTTTGTATATGTCAAGGGAACTAACCTTACAATCGCAGATACGTTAAGTCACGCATATCTGATGAGAGAGGAGGGTAATTTTAGTGAGAGACTAAGAATCATGGCATTGAAGAGTGACGAAACATGTGACATTCCTGATGCTCGTCTAAGTGAAATAAAGGAAGCAACAGAGATTGACGAGGAAATGCAAATTCTCAAGGAAACCGTGATGAACGGGTGACCAGAACAGAAATGAATTCAGATATCAAGCAGATGGCTGATTGTTGCTCGATATGTCAAGAGAGAAAACCAATGAACCAAAATGCTCTATTGATGCAGCATGCAGAAGGATTTACTCCATGGCAGAAAATAGGACTTGATCTGTTTGAGCTGAATCTGATTGCAGTTGACTATTTTTCTAGTTTCATCGAAATCGACTTGCTTACATCCATGACAAGCTCCAGAGTAATAGCTTTACCCAAGAAACAATTTGCTCGATTTGGAACTCCAAACGTAATCATGTCTGATGGAGGACCACAGTTCGTAAGCCAAGATTTCAAAGATTTTGCAAAGAAGTGGGGTATCACTCACTTGACATCATCGTCGATGCATCAACAAGCCAATGGTAAGGCCGAGTCAGCTGTTAAGATCATGAAGACATTGTTAAGGAAATGTGAGATGGAGAAGACTGATCCTTATGAAGCAATTCTTTAACAAAGAAATACACCAAAACAGGATACTGGTATTAGTCCTGCAGAAATCATGTTTAACAGAAAAGTGCGTGGCATGATTCCACATGTACACAGAAACTAGAGAAACCAGAAACTGATGCATTCATCGGGAAGAGGATTCAACGTAGACAGTCAGTAAAGAAATCGTTTGACAGGAAGTCTCGAGAACAGAGTGAATTGGATGTTGTTCAAGCAGTATTCTTCCAGCATCTAGAGGGACGCAACTGGAAACTCGAAGAAATCAATGGTATTCTTGGACCAAGGTCATACATCGTCAAGGACCAGAAAGGAACCACTTATCGTAGAAACAGAATTCATTTGCGACCTACTGCAGTTAACTTCTACAGCCGTTACCGCTCACCGATGCGTTCGATCCAAGATGATAATTCAGACGGCATATAGAGATACTTTGTAACAGACTCTAAGCCAGTGAACAATCCGAATCCTACCGTAAGCATAAGCGCACCAGAAACACCGTCCGCTGAACTTACCCTACCAACGCAAAATGAACCACTACGTGAGGGAAGACCTGTTCATGAAAGGAAAAAACCAGCCTATGTGAAAGACTATATTACTGGTTAATGGACTCTTCATTATGAAACTAAGTCAAGTGATTTTCTAGTCATTTGTGTACATGTAAATTGCAATTGATCATTTTGTGTTTATAATTCAGATATTTTCAATTTCAGTGACTGACATTTTGTGCTAGATAAGTGCATTTTTCATTTTATGTGTTTAAAATGATGGAAGTCTAATTTGTTTATGAAATTTGAAGTCTTGATGAAATTTTGACAAATTTTCTAAAGGAAAGGGGATGTTGATGAAATGATGCATACTTATTTGGAACGGTTCGGAATTCGGGTCGGGTTTGGTGTACATTTTGTTATGTTGTATGTGTTTTGAATAAACATGTTGTTGACCATGTCACGGCTAATAATTATTCGTCCTGATAGCAATTCAGCCGTTAAACGTACGTCGGAAGACCAAGAAGTGGCCGTCAACAGGTAACCACACTCATGTAGGACTGTCAGTCCCCCTTTTTTTCGGCTCAACAAGTGATTCAGAAACGCTGTTAAAACTGCTGCTATAATTGCTGGATGAAAAAAAAATCAGCATAAAAGTGCATAAATTGTTTGCAAGAGATTGAGAGGAGTTGGAATTTGTGCACGGCATCCGTACATCGGAAATACACCAGCGCCTACACGTCTCAAAGACAAATAGATTGGTTAGGACGGCATGCCCCTAAAATTTTGAGGAATCGACAATGACAAACTTCACTTTTTCAAATGCAACAAAGGACATGTTTGATTTTTATCAAAATCCTCTAAGATCAATTTTAATAAGATTAGGATTAAACTGAAAACTTAGATTATCATGTATATCTGAATATGTATTTCTTTCTTTTTTTGAGTATATGTTTTTTTTAAATGCTCTTACGGGGTAAAAATTTTGACTTTTAATAAGACCTTTCTGAGAACTTCAAAGAACCTTGCAGCACATTGAGGTTTATATTATGAAAATTGTTGCATGAAAAGATTTACTTTTAAAGCTTCATTTTGAGACTTTTTGAATTAAATGATAAATTAAAGAGTTGTTCTTCCTAAAAGAAAAGGTTTGTTCCTAACTTATATGGATATCATTGGATGATGAAAACATTTTTGAAATAAAAGGATTAGTTAGTCTACCAGATTTTCATTTTAAAAAATCCAAATTTAATCGAAATATTTAGACGGATAACATACATGTTCTATCAAACAATCTAAAACGTTGTGCAGTTTTGATAAACGGCAATTATGTCATGTAAGTAACAACAAACCATTTTTAAAGAAAAATGTTTGCAAAAATGTTTTCTATATGATGTTTGGTTTTTGAACTTGTTTTTTATCAGAAAAATTCGTCTAAAAGTAGAATTCGAATGGCAAAGATGCAAAAAATATTCATTTCACTTTAGTGCAATGTGTCTGTAGACATGCGTTGAAAAGCTAGCAAACGAAAACTACTTGAAAAGATTGTGAACGAGCTTTGAAAAAATTGTTATCATGACGTTTTTAAATGACTAAAGTCCATTATACGATAGGAGTGAGTAAATACGGTCCTCCGAAATATTAGAGGTGGGATCAGGTGCCATGGAGGAGTGGGCATCCCCTCCTGACCGGTCACACCCACCGTGTGCTCCTTCTCATGATCGGAAAATAACGGAAAATATCCGTTGATAACTCATTGTGTAAATAATGGCCTTACACTCAATATGGAAAAAGTCAGTCAGATTTTGACTTAATGATAAATTGTATTTGCTGACAAGTTCATTGTATTTACCATAGAATTTATGAAATTATGACTTAAAAGAGACTGTTGATAATCTTGCTTCATCATTTTGTTTGTCAATAACTTACCTCGTTTTAGAAACTGTTCATACGTAGAAAACGCTCTTCCGTATCGAATGAACTGTGAGTTATAAACATATGATTTAAAAAATATACTTATTGAAACTCAGATATACTAGAGTGATATTAAGTGTTCTGTAATAAGTGGTACTTGAATTACATAAAGTGTTATCATACTATCCAAATGAAATTAAGTAAAAATATGTTTATACAAATACGATACTAACTGAATGATTTCCTGTCTTTAAAAGAACTGTTCGATCAAACTTCAAATATGTATCTATTGCTTACACATAAAATTTTATTGCCATCATATTGTGATTTACAGATTTTGGAGGAAGTATGTATTTTTACTATTATATTTTTAATAATTCTTTAAAAAAGAAATTTGCTTCTATATATATAACTTTTTTTACATGCAAGTTAATCTACCTTTATATTATACTTAATAAACTTTATTTATTTTGAAAGATATCGCATTGTAGGAAGAGGACGACTTGACTAAAATCACGAGTAAAGAGGAAGTCGAAATCATGGACCAAATATTTTGCATTAGGAAAAGTGATAGAGGATAACCTATTGTTACAAATATGTTATCTGTAATTGCAACCACAAGTATCATAGCTACTGTTGTTGTATTTGTCGACTTGTATGAGAACACATGGCTCTATGAATCTGTTGGACATATATTAATACCTGTTTTTAGATCCGCCACGAAATTAATTGCTTCAATTTTCTGGATAATTTCATGGATTCTAGTCAGAACAAATTTAAGATCTAACATTTCTATAGCATCTACTTCCAGCTCTCGGTTTGTCATTAGCTTGGTGCTGGTGTTACTGTGGATATTTGGTCTTGGAGCAGCATTTTCTTCAATTCTCAGTGCGATTGCTAACATACAGTGTGCTTTGCAAGATTACGGCGCATCTGTTCGACAAACCTACATTGTTAATGGTGTATGTCTAATTGGACAACCACTCTTTATACTTATCCAAACGATTGTTTTATCTAGAATTTCCAGATTTCATCTCACCTTCAACAAAACTGTTCATTGTTTTCTTATATTTATTTTATTGACAAATACAGGAGCATGGGTGTATAATATATCACTTTTTAATCGCAAAATATCATTTTCCCAAAACTCCAGTTCTTTTACTTTCTGTTATTGGAAAACAGATATTGCAACAAAGGCTATAATTCCTTTACATCCCATTCTAGTCCCATTGGAACAAGAATACAACTTCCTTTCCATATGTGTAATTCTTACCATAACACTCCACAGCCATTGGACGAACAATTTCACTCCGACGAAAATTCTCGCTTCATCCAGTTCTATTGTCCATGAAAGCAGAAAGCAATACAAAGGAATTACCAAAAGAGAAATCTTATACATGATAGTTAGTATTTTCTGTTTTTTACCTGCAACTATAGTTACAATTTTGCGAAGAATTTCCAATTCAGAAATGTTAACAAATGATTGGCAATTGACAGTCATTTTTCAGAATGTGATTATAATTGCGTGTATTTTTCGAGGATTTCACATTGTACAAAGACTGAAAAAGACACTTCTAAGCTGTGACATTCTGCTTGATAATTTTTTGGATAACGATGCTATTTACATAGTTTGTGCGTCGGGAAATTTTATATATTACGCTTTGGCGGTGGCTTTTGCATACTATGGAATTGAAATATGGACAGTTGTCCTCAAATATGTTTTGGGACTGATAGAGGTATACTACCAAACAATTTTCATTCTTTACTTGAAGAGATTCAAGACTCAGTGTTATCTAAGACTTCCATTTGTCACTATCATGTTGCTGATTTCCAACATGGTATTGTGGGTATATTTTCAGTTCTGGATTTTTTATTTATCATATAGCGACACAGATGAAGTTTGGGGTACTTTGCACCCAGCTGCAAGGCAGGTGTTATATACATTTATAAGCTTTTATAGGTTTCAATCTTTCATTTCTCTGTATAGAATTTACACTGATTGTTTTGCTACAAAAACTTAACGTTCACTTTCATAATGAATCAAAACTCTATGTGTCTTTTCAAATTTTCTGTATATTTGGTGTTTATAAAAAATTGTGTATAGCCAAGACGTGATAAACTAAACTCACTCCACTGTAAAACGATAATAAAACTACAAAATATAGGTACCAGAAAAAACAAAGGATGTATCTACCGTTTCGTTATTATTGTTCATTTCAAAGTCATCCTTAAAAAATTGTTTTGTTGCCCTCTCCCGACCGTTTGACTAAAATGGCCTCAGTCAAAACTTTGCGGTTTATAAAGCGTAAACTGCCCCAAGTTATGTTATATCGGATAACATAAGCTGAAATTACCTTCATTCATTATAATTTAATTCCAGTGTAGATAATGAGACAATATTTCCACGGGAAAAAGACTTCAAATTGATCATTATTTTAGAAGTAACGTCGAGCGGAGTAATACGTTTTTGACGTTACTCATTGTGACGTACGCAAGTTATGTTATCCAAAATATTATATGTTCCTCTGAATGATTCAGCCAATGAAACTGCTTGATACAAGTGATATTAAATTATTTCAAGGTCATCCTTAAAAAAATGTTTTGTTGTCATCTTCCAACCGTTTGACTAAAATGGCCTCAGTCAAAACTTTTTTTTCTATTTCCAGTACACATTTTTATTCCTCGTATCCCGTAGGGAGGAGAGACATAAAATTAGCCAGGCAAATATTATTGTATAGATGGCCTTTTATGTTTCAATTTACTGTATAAAACAGATATTTTGCATCCAAATAACTTCTCTATGAGCAGGAAATAAACTGTTGTTAAGACCCTTTCACAATTGGCGCACGAGCAGAAGCGACAAAATATTCGTGCGACGAAATGTTTAGGATCGTTTCCGACGCTCTTCAGTTAAGCTGCTTATAATTATACACAGTATATATACCTGTTGCAAAGAATGGTAATTGAAGGTGATAAATCAAGCAAAGATAGTAAAACGTTGCAAGATTACATGAGACATGTCGCAAAACACACGTAAAGACAGCTGCGATGCAATTCATCTTACGATCTTTAAAAATCGTACATCACTTTTAAGCCCTTTCACAATTGGCGCACGAGCAGAAGCTACAAAATATTCGTTCGACCGAATATTTTGTTTATGATCGTAAACTGTTGCCAAAATAATCGCATATGATAAAAATGTTTGTACGAAATTCGCACGATCTAAAGCGACTGTTGTGCATTAAATCTTGCTATATATCTTGCATCTATATGCGACTATTGTAGAATGAAAGCAAGTGTTGTAAGATAATGCGATAGGATTGCACTACTGATCAGGTCATCGGACGATTGAACGTGCGACACTACGACTGCTCGTACGCTCATGCATTCGTGCGAGTCTGAGGGTCGGGTATATATACCACCCGGTTCCGACGTTCTTCAGTTGACATAGTTAAGATGCTTATAATTATACACGGTATAATATATACCTGTTGCAAAGCATGGCAATTGAAGGTGATTAATCAAGCAAAGTAGTAAAACGTTGCAAGATTACATGAGACATGTTGAGCAACAGTCTCATGGTCGCAAAACACACGCAAAGACAGCTGCGATTAATCTTACGATCTTTAAAAATCGTGCATCAGTCTTAAGAGTACATAAAACGTTGTAAAACGTTCGTACTAATATTTGTGAGTTGAATCGCGATAATTTGGATCGCATTTGGTCGCGTCTGAATAATGTGCATGTTGACTAATTTGAAGAGACCTGATGCAACCACTAAAACGCATGCAATGAATGCGAGACATCGTGAAACGTATGCGATAGCTCGTGAAAAGCTAATATTTTCCCATCGCAAAGTGTTGTAAAGTGCTCGTGCACCAATTGTGAAAGGGCCTTAAAGTACATGAAACGTTGTAAGACGTAGAACTAATTTTTGTGCGTTGAATTGCGATAATTTAAATCGCATTTGGTCGCGTCTGAATAGTGTGCATGTTGACTAATTTGAAGAGACTTGATGCGACCACTAAAACACAAAAACGGATAGAAAAAGAAAAACAATCAGGATCTGCATAAATCTCCTAAAATCATCGGATCCTGTGTACAAACACATAAATTATAAAATATGTAATAAAAAATAATAATTAGTCTATTTTTCACTTATGTGCTATCGTTACCTTATTATCTCTTTTAAAAGTCTTATTGTTGTGTAAATAACATGTTGATATTCCTAATTGTTGTAGTGTATAATAAGGATTTAATACTAATGATTCTAAGTAATAAATCACGAGATAAACCAGGAACTTGTTTTAAAATCCTTAAAGAAGACTAAGAGACTTCTCATTACAATTATTTTTTTTTTGATAGGAATTTAATTGAATCATTTTAAAATAATAATATTAACATATCTGTTTATCATATATAAAAAATGATTTAAGTATAGTTTCCTTGTTATACAAATTCATCCTCTTTTTATCTTTCATACATATCCTGGAAATATGTACAAGTGATCTTTAGTTTACTAACTTCTCTTCAGTTAAGTTCTATTATATATAATAAATAACTTATAAAACACAACATTTTTGTATCATTTGCGTTGCATAAAGCATCTGATATTGCAAACCTGACTCCATAATGTTGCTTTTGAAAACGCTGAAAGAAGTATACTCACTGTTTGAAATACTGTTGATCTAATATCTTACGAGAGATATGGACAAGTCTTTTCTATTCTTTTTGCCACAAGTATCTCTGGAATTTTGTTTACATTTTTCGGAAAATACCCTCATCCTACGGAGTATAATACTTTGCGTAATTACCCTGTGCCATGTTTGGGTTTAGATTTTCTAGCGTTGACGTCAGCAGTTCTGTGGCTTATTCTGTGTGTTCTCGTCAAGTATATATCGAACGGATAAATATCTTTCAGATCAACGAAATGACCCTGTTTCGAAGATGGTACAAATATTTTCCTTGTCTTTCGGCATATGCATAATTTTTCTGCATTTCTTGGATATCATCGTTGACATTCAATGTTTTCAAAAAAATGAAATAAAATTACCGACCTATAAACTTAAAAATAATTATTTTTACTTGATCAGTGTTGCTGGGCGTTTTCTTGAAATAGTGTTTTTCTTCATCCAGTTGGGAGTTATCAGTAGGTTGTCTAGATTTCAGCTTAAACGAAGTCTTCTGATACATTATTTTCTTTCTGTGATTCTATTGACAAATATTGCACTGTATTTATTCAGTTTATTTCGACTGATGTACGGAATGGTTACTTACAAGAAACACGAGGAACAAACAAGTCGAAATATTAGCACAAGGGCGTGCTACTGGAAAACAAGACGTCAGATCCCTTCGCTAAAACCGATAGTGCAGTAATGGTTCCTATGCAGCAAGAATATTGTTTTATGTCCATTTGTTTTATTACTAGCATGTTTCCACGTGTTTTCATCTTGGAGAAAAGAAGAAATTTTCATAACAGATTTTATGACAATGAAACCGTTAATTAGCGATCGGTTACAAGCAAGGTACAAAATTGTGCTAGATGGTGTCGACTTCACTGTCAAAGCATATTTAATTCAGTCGCATTCATTGCCACTTTTGTGCCTGGAATAGTTGTTTTGTTATTGAGACAATCCGGCCTTGCTCATGGTGATTTGTTCACTGCTTGGCAATGATGCATTACTATGCCGACAACATTTGTGATATTCATTTTGATGGACATTTTCGGTTGGGTGAACTTCTACTGCACTATCGATAACGGACAAAACAAAGTATGGAAACCATAAAAAGCAGTTATGAGATAAACAAGAATAGATATAGGTTACCCCATATCCAAAGATATTCGACTTTTAGATTTGATATGTTTAACAGTGTTTAATGACTTTTAAGAAAAATAAACTGCGCTGTCTAGTTATGGAACTGGTGTAAATTTCATGATTACGATCACCCAGTCTCATAGCAAACAGTGCACATACCTGTGTCCGCAAGACCAGGTTTGGTCTACACACGTGCGATGGAGTTGTCAAACGCATCTAGCGACCTCGGAAAAACATGTTTTGTTTTGCCGAGAAGTTACGATGACAGACAAAACTTTTTTCCTTAATTGAATCATATGAACACAAATTCTGATTAATAAAAAATTAAACAATCCCTGCTGAACTACTCAGTATATTTTGTTCTAACATTTGCATCTGCAACAAAGTAAGTTTAAAATGGGTTAGGAAAATCAGGGCCCGGCCCGGAAATTCTAAACTGAAAACCTTTTTTTTTTTTCTTTTTTTTTTTTATAAATTACTGAAATAAAATAATGTATTCGTCACAGAACTTACTTATATAAATTCAAATTCTATATAAAATAATATGCTGAACTTCAACACGAACCCGGTTTTCAGTTTAGAATATCCGACCTGGTTCGGGTTTTGCTACACATTTTATAAGTACGCCCCCTACACAGTCTACACACGAGCAGAATCCGGCAAGGGATTGAAAATTCCGTCATTTAATAATACACACACAGAATGATTAGTATGCCCCTGTAAACGAAATTTCGGGGGTATATAGTTTTTGTCGTGTCCGTCCGTCTGTATGTCTGTCTGTTTCTCTATCTGTCTGTTTGTCCGCAAGAGCAGTAACCGTGCCCATTACTTTTGATTAAGTGGAGCTATGTCATTCATAATTCACATGTGTATTTCTTCTGACAAGACCTTTCATTGGGTACCACCAAAGTTGACCTTATGACCTTGACCTTGGAGTTTGACCCCTTTTACATGAAAAATTTTACTTTTATTTTGGTCATATTCTTTTGAACAGTAGATACCAGAATATTTATACTTTACATATGTAATCTTTGTTGAGAGACCTTTCATTGAATACCAACAATATTGACCCTTTGACATAGACCTTGTAGATTTCCGTACTTGTGAAAAAACTTTAACCTTGGTCATAACTTTTGAAGTGATAGGGCTTTCATACTTCATATAGTAATCCTTGTGAAAAACCTCTTCATTGGATACCAAGAACTTTGACCCTTTTACCTTGACCTTTGAGATTGACCTACTTTAAAAAAGTAAATATTGACCATAACTTTAAAAGGGTTACGGCTAGTGCTTTCATTAACCTTGGCCATAACTTAACGGTTAGGGATAGGGCTATCAAACTCTACATAAATATTCTATGTGGCAAGACCTTTCATTTGATACCAACTACCTTGACCTTTTGACCTTGGAGATTTTTTAACTTATTGAAAAAAACTTTAACATTGGCTTACTTTCAAATTTCACAATTGTTTTCCATTGATAATACCCTACTTTTGGTACCAATTAATTAAATTTGCATTTAAGAAAAGTGTAATCTTTGCTGTGTTGCCAAACGGGGGCATCAGTGTTTCACAAACGCATCTGGGTTTTTTTCTCTCTCTCTCTCTCTCTAAGAGGAACTATATGATAATTAACGAGCAATTAACATGAATTTAATACAATTATTGATTATAGTACAATCAATTCATCGGTGAAAAGATATCAATATAATCGAAGAATTACCTAGATATTCCGTTATCAAAGATGCTGAGGAGGGAGGGAGCGTAGGAATATTATATTTTATATTGCATTTCTGGTGGAAAGTAATCTTTGGAGAAAAAATGTACGTTAATTTTGGTTTCTTTTACGACATACACAGCATTATTCTTATCATGAACAATAATGTTGTATCTACTTATCATGATGGAACTATTTTCGTCGGAACAATTTGTGTGAGTCGCCGCTGACTATAGTAATATATTATAATATATCTTGAACTGATAGTAAGCACTGATCGAATATATTAAAAATGATAAAGCTCCTTAGTTTTAAATTGCGTTTATTAATAATGTTACTTAATTAAAGCATAATGATCTGAATTAAAATATTGTAGAACACTGCTGAAGGAAAAACTAATTTACTAATCCAATTCAGAACTGCTTTAAAGCGTATGTGCTGTAAACTGAATGTTAAAAAAACGCCATTTTAAACTAAGGAGCTTGAATTATTTTTTTATTTCATAATTGCTTTTTATGGTTTCCATACTTATTTAATCCGTTATCGATAGTGCAGTAGAAGTTCACCCAACCGAAAATGTCCATTAATGGGTGTTCACATTTTGAAGAAAATAAAACCAACCCAATGAACTGATTCAATGAAAAAAGGCTATCTGTTAAATACTGACACCGTTTTCATTATATCGACAAGTGGACCCGTAATTTACAACGGACTTGGACTTTTGTATTCGTTGACGATCTCTTTATCCATAGTAAGCTGAATCGCTTTTCCTTACTGCTGGTACAAGTATAAAACCAGTCTATCTTCATTGTGTCAATCAAGAGAATTTGTCTAATGGATATTCAAAAATTCAAATACATACTCTTATGTATAATGATTACAAACTTTTTTGCCTGGGGATTCAATAGACTTTTCCCGCACTTTGATAGTGCTTATGAAGAACTCATTGGACCATCCTGGCCAACCCTTAACCAGGCAATATTACCTCTGGCAAGTTTCTACAGATTTCAATCTTTCGTTTTTGTCTTTCGTTTACTGAAACTAAGGTACGACTTTGAAAAGGGGAATCGGTAATTGACATTTCGTCAATTAGTACGAATGGCTTTTTGATGCTTTTGGAGAAACTGCAATTCGATCTGACGACCGAATTTTAAAAATTCTTCAGAGATGATTTTTTTCTATTTTAACCACCTGTTGTTTTAAGAAATCTTTAAGTAATTTTTTTACTGAAATGTGGGAACCCAGTAACCATAAAGGAAGACAGTGATTAGGAATGAGATGATATAAGTATCTAGGCGTACAATACGTGTATCGATATGAGCCGCATTCTCATAAATGCAGTTTTTCTCAAAAGGAAAAAATCATTTATAGAAGAAAATTGAAGTGAAATACACAAACCTGTTCTTATAAAAGTTAACATGTGTCACCAGGTGATTCGAACCAGACAACTATAAAATGTTGAATATCAGTCTTAAACATCCGAGCTTTTCTAAACTCTGATTACAGTAATATAATTCTTTCATTTTCAGGATTTTTTGTACATTTCAACCCCACCGGTACCCCTTAAAATGCTTTATTCATTAATATTCCTTCGGTAAAATCTATCAAAATATAAGATTTTTATGAGTGTGTGGAGGGAGGGGCCGCTTTGGGTCGAACATCTATTAGTCAGCATGTATCCAAAAATGATTTTTTTAACAATGAATCTTTTCGTATTAGCAATCATGTCGTTGTAATAATATTCTAACATAAGAACACATTCAATTGCATGGCAATTGTTTGTATGCCGTCCACACTTGATGCTTCATAAGATTTTAAACAAAGCTCTTATATCTACAACATATTATAGCATCTTGTACATACGACCACCAGGGGTAAATGTTATCTCGTTCATACCACTTAGTATCTCGTACGTAACACATATGTCGTATGTAAGAGATATAAGTCGTACTTACGACTTAATATCTCGTACGTATGACTAAGTATCTTGTACGTTCGACTTAGTATGTCGTTCGTATACTTAGTATCTCGTACCTACGACTTTGTATGTCGTACCCAAGACATAGTTTCTTGTACGTACTATTTAGTTTATCGTACCTACAACTTATTAACTCGTGGTACGACTAATCTCGTGCGTACAACTTATTGTATCTCGCACGTACGACTTAGTATGTCATAGCTACGACATAGTATCTCGTACGCATGAGATAATATGTCGTACGCTCGACTTATTTTGTCGTGCTTTAGACTTATCATTTCGGGTGGCAGCAAATAAAAGGACTGGTATTCAGGAAAAAATCAATGGATATTTTTTCATATATAAGGACATTGTTGTATATTTTTTTATCGGAAACTTTATGATTAATAAGTAATAAAATAGTAATTATATGTTTCACTTTTTGATTCCTCACCGCTACCCACATAAAATGTGGGTTGAGGTGTCTCAAGGCTCGGCTAAATGTAATGTATACTAGTGGTAAAATACATACTGCATCCAAACAAAAAATCTTTACGAGCTAGAATCAAAGAGTAAATTTATGCTGAGGAGATTACTCGTATGTTATATTGGTTAAAATAATATACTTAAAATATACTGTAGGATTTTGGTAAATAAACAATTATTACCGAGGCCATTGTTTAGGACCATTGACCTTTTTATGTATTTTGTTTTGAAAAAGGGAGAGAAAAAAGAAAAATAATTAGGATCTGGACAATCGATTGCTCTCTGGAATGAATTGTACTCTGTAAAGACATTCATAGGCATGTACATTCTATGTAATTAAAAACAAAGAATCATAGGTTTATCTTTCACTTATTTACATACACTATCGTTTCCTTATTATCTCTTGAACTCTGATTTTTGTGAAAATTATATTTCGACATTCTTGATTGTTCTTTGATGTGACGATAATTTAATTCTTATGATTTTAAGTTTTAAATCATTACATAAACCAGAAATGTGTGTAAAAAATCCTTGAAAAAAAAAAGACCAATTAATCGTACCGATTGTTTTCTTCCTCGTGTTTTGATAGAGATGGAACTAAATCATTTAAATTCCATTTCAATTATTTATTTCAATTGAATATACAGGTATGTTAATATTACAAATTTCCTTCTTGTAAAGATTCAACCTCTTTTTATCATGAAAAAATTTTCCTGGAAATATGCATATTAAGTGATTTTGAATTTGTTAACATTGCTTTAAATAATGTCTTATATATATAATAAATAATATATATAAAACTACAAATTAAGTTTTTTGTTGTGCATAAAAGATCTGAAATTTCAAATCCGATTCCATGATGATGCTTTCGAAGACGCTGAAAGAAATACTCACTGTTGGAAATACAATTGATGTAAACTCTTCTAATAGAGATGGTCATGTCTTTTCTGTTCTATTTGCCACAAGTGTCACTGGAATTTTATTTGCATTTTTCGGAGAAAACCTTCAGCCTATTGAATGGTATTCCTTGCATTACTATCCTGCAACACTTCTCATTTTAGATATTCTTGTGATGACGTCATCAGTTCTGTGGCTTATTCTTTGTGTTCTCGCCAGGTATCGAACTGACAAATATCTTTCAGATCCACGAAATGATCCTGTGTCGAAGACGGTACAAATATTTTACTGGTGTTTCGGCATAGGCATCATATTTCTCCATTTCTTGAATATCATCATTGACATTCAGTGTTTTCAAGAAAATGAAATAAAATTACCGACCGATAAACTCAAGACAAATTATTTTTACCTGATAAGCGCTGGAGGGCGTTTTCTACAAATAGTATTTTTCTTCATCCAGTTGGCCGTTATCAGTCAGCTGTCTAGATTTCAGCTGAAACGTAGTCTTCTGGTACATTATATCCTTTCCGTGATCCTATTGACTAACATTGCACTGTATTTATTCAATTTATTTCGACTGATGTACGGAATGGTTACTTTCAGGGAACGTCACAATCAAACAAGTAGAAACATAAGCGCAAAGACTTGCTTCTGGGAAAAAAGAATTCAAATCCCCTTACTCAAACCAATAGATGGAATTATGGTTTCTATGCAGCAGGAATATTGTTTCCTATCCATTTGTTTTATCATAAGCATGTTTCCACGTATTTTCATTTTGGAGAAAAGAAGAAATTTCCTTAATAGATTTTATGACGATAAAACAGCAAATTCGCAATCGGTTACAAACAAGGTGCAAAGTTGTACTAGATGGTGTCGATTTCACAGTCAAAGCATACTTATTTCAGTCGCATTCATTGCCACTTTTGTGCCTGAGATAGTTGTTTTGTTAATGATGCAATGTGGTCTTGAACATCTGGCCACTGTTTGGCAATGTTGTGTTATTCTTCCGGCAACAGTTGTGATACTAATTTTATTGAGAGGCATCCATTTTCTGAAGAAAACAAAATCAACGCAGTTAACTGATTCGGAGAACAGAGGCTATCTATTAAACAATGACACCATTTTCATTGTATTCTTAATTGGACCCGTAATTTAAAATTCACTTGGACTTATTTATTCGTTAACAATTTCCTTTTCAATTTTGGGTTTAATTCGCTTTTCCTTACAGATGGTACATTTTTATTATCAGACTATTTTCATCGTATCTATCAAGAGAATTTGTCTGAAGGATATTCAAAAATTCAAATACATACTCTTATGTTTAATGATCGTAAACTTTCTTGCCTGGGGATTCAATGAATTTTTCTCGCTTTTCTTGCACTTTAGTAGTGTTTATGAAAAACTCATTGGTCCATCCTGGCTAACCCTTATCCAGGCAATAATACCTCTGGTACGTTTTTACAGCTTTCAATCTTTCGTTTTCGTCTTTCGTTTACTGAAACTGGAATACGACTTTAAAAAAGGAAATCGGAAATTGACATATCTTCAATGAGAACGATAGGCTTTTAGACGTTTGTGGAGAGACGTCAATTCGAACTGACGACCGGATTTCAAGTATTCTTTAGAGAATTTTTTTATTTAAACCCCCGTTATTTTAAGAAATCTTTAATCAATTTATTTTTGAAAAGTGGTTACCCAGTGAGAAAGTAACCATAAAGGGAATCAGTGATTAGGAATGAAATGATGAGGCGAGACAGTGGCTGCGAAATGAGATGCATTGTCAATAATATAGTTCTCTTTTTACAAAACAAATGCATGTATAAAACCTTATTCGTGATTCGAATTGTCATTTAAACAGTGTTTTCTACAAACAAATGAAAATATCAGAGTGTAAAATTTAATTTTTCTTGGGGTAAAATGTTCATAAACTGAGGAAAAGGATTAGATTTCAAGATAGATTTTCTGAGTAGTTGAGTGTTAAGTAGATCAATTACGAAGTACTGTAAATCAACATTTTTTCACGTTCGAGAAATTTTCGCGAGGTTCGCGACAGCCTCATCGTCGCGAATCTTACTCGCCCCGAACGCGTCCTTAAAGTCTCTTGCTACTAAGACAGTTCCAAAAAGACTTGATCGCGAAAATAAATCGTCGATAACTAGTTTACTCTCGATAAATCGCCAAATCAAGTCGCCGCGAATAAAAGATTGTTTAAAGTAAATCAAGATTAGACTATATATAGGTAATTGTTTTAGACCCGGTTTGACACTTTTTAGGCATATAGAGATAGACTTCAAATAAAGACATTTACTGGAAAAATATATGACACAGGCCTATCAAATTGAAATTCGTTTAACTGAAATAAATACTGAAGCAGAAATGGACTTAAATCATTTTAAATATATGTCAGCCACATAATTTTTTTTCAAATATAGGAAATGTCGTTCTGCTCTTAATTGACGTTATTTTTATAGACGTAAAGTTGGTCACTACACTTTCCGCATATCATACTATCAAAATGAAACAGGTAAAAGTAATGTATTTATATACAAATACGTCAGCATTTTAACTGATTTCCTGTGTTTTAAAGAATTGTTGCATCAAAATTCAAGTATTTAAGGACAAGTTACATATATATTTATCTTTATTGTATATATTATTAATGATATATATATATATCATTATTGGTTTAAGATCAAATTTTTCTTGATCAAAATTGTATGACGAATTAGGCTGGGATTTTTTATTAAAAAGGAGGCATGTTCATAAATTGGTACTTTTTTTATATATAAAATTATAAATGGATATTCACCTAGATATTTAAATGACTTGACTGAAACTTTTCGTCCTACAAACCACCCTTATCATCTTACAAATAATGATGCAGAAATGAAAATTTCTTCTATTAGAACTAAATCATACAGGCCCTATGGAATATTTCTTGCCATCAACTGTTAAACTGTGGAATGACTTACCTGATTATATCAAAAATGCTCCTGGAATATCTTCATTCAAAGGTCTTTTAAATTATTAGTTTTGTAAAAAACCAAAAAAAGGTAGAGAAAATTATCATTTTGGAAAAAAAAGTGCAATATAATACATTGTCAGTTAAGAAATGATGGAAGTCATCTAATGGCAGACCTATATAACCAATTTTTATCAGGAACACCAGTGTTTGAAAACTGTATTCACTCTGTTGAAGATGCTAATCATTATTCCTTTGCTTGTCCAAAATATACCTCTCGAAGATTGTACTTTTCAAAATAATCCAAAATATTATTGATTGTGATCAAATTCATGAACTTGATTTATTTTCGTATTGTGTCCCAATTAGGGACTAGGTATTAATTTTCAAATATTTGAAGCAGTACATGCTTTCATTGCAGCAACCAAACATTTTATTTGACACTGTCATGTATGTTACTTAAGATAACACTTTCTAACCGGTACTACATTGTAATATTTTTTCTACTCTCTTTTTTAGTGTTTGTTTTTTTGCTATGTTTGTCTATTTTGTTTCATACCTATATTTAGTGCGTTTATCTTGATCTTGTAGGTAGAGGCTGAAATAGGCTTTGCCTTCTGTCAAATTCCATTCACTTTAATGTGAATAAAATTTTGTATAAAATTAAATCTATCTTCATCGTTATCACATAGTAATTTACAGATTATCGACGAAGTACTAGAACGTATTTTTTTCAGTATATATTTTATCTCTTACATTTATTAATACTGTATACTTTTTAAAAGAAATTTGCTTCTATATAAAAATGAAATAACAATTCTAAAGTAACATTTTCCTTCTTGTGATAATTGTTTGTTGTTTATGTAATGTAATAAAAGACAATCTATCGTTACAATTATGTTATCTGTCGTTACAAATATGATTTCTGTAATTGTTCCCACAAGGGTCATATATAGCTGCTGTTGTTGTATTCGTCGACTTGTATGAAAATGTATGACCCTTTGAATCCATTGGACATATATTACTACCTTTTTTAGATCCACCACGAAGACAATAACTTCCATTTTCTGGTCTATTTTATGGATTCTATTCAGAATAAACTTAAGATCTAGCATATATCCTCTACATCCAGCTCTCGTTTTGTCATTAGGTTAGAGTTGGTCATGTTACTATATTATACAGATCGATGAAAGACAAATATATTCAATTTTGTTTCATCCAGTCATATTGACCATGAAGGCAGAAAAAAACAGAGATTAATTACCAAGAGAGAAGTCGATCTTATACATGTGTAGTTAGTCTTAACCTTTCCTCCATTTTATGTGTGCATGAAAATTGTTTAAAGTACTTGTTGTTTTCTTATGTTGAATCTTTTATTTTCTTTGTGTGTTTCTCAAGTGTTTTGTCGTTTATATCTTTCTTTTCTTTTTATGCGTGTTTATCAATGTCTTTTCATTTGTTAATTTTTTGTAGTTCTGTCTTCGTGAAACTTAATGGGATAACTTTGCTCTTATATTTATATATTTGTACAATTCATTAGTGCAAAATATGTTTCTATGTGTTTAGTCGGTAAAAGAGCTTTATAACTCATGTTCTTTGATATGTGTATATAGTCCGAGTATAAATAAAATTTACTTCTTCTAGCTACTAGTTAGTACCGGTATGTTATGTTTTCTATCTGCCATTGTAGTTACAGGTTTGAGAAAAAAATAATTCAAAAATGTTAACAAATGATTGGCATTTGACATTCATTTTTCCGAATATGATAATAATCGTGTGTATTTTCCCAGAATTTAACATTGTACAAAGACTAAAAAAAGACATGTCTAAACTGTGACGTTCGGCTTCACAACTTTATGGATATCGATGCTAGTTACATTCTTTATACTACATTCACTGGTATAGGAATGGTTGTGGATAAGAGATGGGTTCTTTTCATTATTATTATTATTGAGGAATAGTCCTGTCCATGTATTGCTCTGGAAAACCAAAAATCTGTGTCACAATGGCACTTTGTAACAAAGATTATGTGAATTTCTCATTACACTTCATTCAGTAGAAAAAGAGGAGTTGCAGATAGGAGATGGGTATTTCAAATGTAGACGGACAGAAGGACATCCCGATGACTATACTTTTCCACTTTTTAAGCAGGGGGTATAATAAAACTGCAAAATATGATTAACCAGAAAATTTTCTGTGTCTACTTTTTCGATGTTATGGTTCAACAATAAAATAGGAAACTGATTTATTATTGTACATTAAAATAACTTTTTTATGGTACAATCAAATCTATAATGAATAAAAGACCATTTTTGATGCAGGGAAACTTTAAATAGTATGCCTTCTATACCTGGTAAACAAAGAAATTTAATCTTTGGTGTTATATGAAACAGAGAAAATGAAACATGTTGACCTTATTCGTTTCTCTATAGAAGGAAAGATCAGCAGTATTTTAGAGCTCTAGTAGAATAGATCTATATAAAGTTCTTGTTGTCGTGAATGTTGCAGGATAACCTCTGAGGTCGAGAAATATTTGAAATATAAAGCCTCTGCTAATGATTTGGCTATTATCTCTCTAAAGACATTTATTCACCTCGGAGATTATCCTGTAACATTCACGAAAACGCAGACTTTATTTTCTCTTAAATTTTAATGGTTCAAATCATGTACTCAGAATACTAGTATAGTGAAAGATTCTCGAAAATAAACTGTTGTTACGATAATTGTTAAGGATCATTGGATGTTTGTGTTCCAAAAAAAGAAAGGAAAAAGAAAATTATTTTGATCTGGATTGGCCTGTCAAATAAAGCGTACTTTGAATAATAAGAATAATACCTTTATTTTCACTTATTTACCATCGTTTCCTTATCATCATTTAAAGACATAATTTTTGTAGAAATAACATTTCGACATTCTTAATTGTTCTTGGATATAATGAGGATTATGTATACTTATGATTATACTTTGTTATCGTCAAATTGAACGTAAATTAGTGTAATTGGTTTCTTCCTCATGTCCTTAATGGGGACGGAACTGAATTTTTTTAATTATACATAAATTCTTTTGAATTAGAAAAAACATGCATATTCCTTGTTATAAATATTTTACATCTTTATTGGAAAAAAAATTCCTCAAAATTATATACAAGTGATCGTTAGTTTTCTAAAATCTCTTTAATTCCTATTTTATATACGCATGCGCATAATTGATTAAACACAACACCCCATAATATTTGTGTGGCATAAAATCTTCTGAGAGAGATGGCCAGGTCTCTTCCATTCTTTTTGTCACAAGTGTCACTGGAATTGTATTTTCAATTTTCGGGGAATACCTTTATCCTACTGAGTGGTATTCCTCCGATTACTATTCCGTGACACTTATCATTTTAAATATTCTAGTGATTACTTCATCAGTTCTGTGGCTTATTCTTTGTGTTCTCGCCAAGTATCGAATTAACGAATATCTTTCAGATCCACGAAATGACCCCGTATCGAAGACGGTACAAATATTTTACTGGTGTTTCGGCATAGGCATAATATTTCTGCATTTCTTGAATATCATCATTGACATTCAGTGCTTTCAAGAAAATGAAATAAATTTACCAGCTAATAAAGTCAAGACTAATCATTTTTACCTGATAAGTGTTGCAGGGCGTTTTCTTCAAATAGTATTTTTCTTCATCCAGTTGGCCGTTTTGAGTCGTTTGTCAACATTTCAGCTGATACGAAGTCTTTTGATACATTATATCCTCTCCGTGATTTTATTGACCAATATTGCACTGTATTTATTCAATTTATTTAGACTGATGTACGGAATGGTTACTTACAAGAAACATAATGAGGAAACAATTAGAAACATTACCACAAGGGCGTGCTTCTGGAAAAAAGAAGTCAGATCCCATTGCTAAAACCAATGGATAGAATTATGGTTTCTATACAGCAAGAATATTGTTTCCTGTCCATTTGTTTTATCATAAGCATGTTTCCACGTATTTTCGTCTTGGAGAAAAGAAGAACTTTTCTTAATAGATTTTATTGCAATGAAACCGCTAATTCGCAATCGGTTTCCAGCAAGGTACAAAATTGTGTAAGATGGTGTCGATTGTACAGTCAAAGCATATTTATTTCAATTGCATTCATTGCCACTTTTGAGCCTGGAATAGTTGTTTTGTTAATGAGACAATCTGGTCTTGTCGATGGGGATCTGGTCACTGCTTGGCAATGGTGTCTTACTATGCCGACAACTTTTGTGATACTATTTTTATATAGAGGCGTCCACTTTCTGAAGAAAACAAAATCAACGCAGGTAACTAATTCGAATAAGAGGGGCTATTTGTTAAATAATGATATAATTTTCATTGGTTCCATAATTGGACCAGTATTTTACAACGGACTTGGACTTATTTATTCGTTAACAATTTCATTTTCTACTGTGAGTTTAATTCGCTTTTCCTTACTGCTGGTTCAGGTATATTGCTAGACTATCTTTATCTTCTGTCTGAAACTGGGAACCTATTTGTAGTTACCATAAAGGAGAAAATTAAAGCGACCAGGAATGAGTTGATATATGTATCCATAGGCATACAATACATATGTGGAGTCAGTGGCTACGAAATTAGATGGAAAGGTATCCATAGGCATATAATACATATGACGAGACAGTGCCTGGAAAATTAAATGAATTGTCAATCCTTTTCTTAAAAGACAAATCTGTGTAGTCAAACCTTATTCCTTGTTGAATTATCATTTAAATCGTATTTTCAAGAAAGGAAAAATATCATACAGTAAAATCACATATTTTTGTTGAGTTAAATTTTCGCGTATTGAGGAAAAACCATGGGTTCAAGGGGATTGAATCTAATGGTTGAAGATTTGTTGAGTAGTTAAGTTTTAGTATGACATTTTATATTTCTTGGTGAACATGAATTCGTGGGTCTCTTCATATATCGAAAACAACGAAAATCAAATCCCACGATTTCATGGTATTTATCTTTTTCTTGTTTGAATGGAAAGATTGAATGAAAATTACAACCTTTCAGTTCAATTTCCAAGATCAGATTATAGATTGAATATTGTTATGCTTTAAGAATTTTTACTCATATAGAGACATCACCATATACTGGTGAAGGGATTCAAATTTAGATATTTACTAGTACATGTACTCGAAAAATATTTAACATGTGATCCAAGTCGGATGAGACCTTAGAAAATCGAGGCAACGGTACGCATTAGCACGATAAAGTATACTCTATCCCTCAACTCTTCAAAGGTCCTGAAGGTCGAGTATAGGTGTAAATTAATTTCTGTACCATAAATGGTGACATCTCTTTATGAAGTGAAAATTCATGAATAGGACGAACGTGACACAACTCTGCATACAATCAGTCAATCAATACAGGTTTTCAAAAATACAATGTTGTAACAATGCAGTAAAATATGCTAAAATCACATTCAGAACTAAATGAGTACTAAAAACAGAAGTGACTCCTGCATTTAACAAACTGCTGTTGTTTTGTTTAATCGATACTGTAGTATAGAGTATGTCTGATACAAAACAATATAATTCTATAAAAGTAATTTACCAAAATGAAATACACTTGATTAACTCTTCAATTTTGCAGGATTCTCATCTGTAGCTGACAAATAACTAAATATGAAATGAAGTAAAACATTTTAAATATATGTCAGCTACATTAGAATTTTTCACTCGAATATGTGTACAAGAATAATGGATATTGTACAGCTATTCGAAACAATAGAGAACATTCCAATCTTTTGTGTGACCTTAACGACATATAAACAAGAAAAGATACAATTTGCATATCGAACACTCCCGTACATATATCTGCAATTAACTGGTTTCCTGTCTACTGCTTTTAGTCATTAACATTACCTCAGTTCATTTCCAGTTTTTCCGGAAGATCATAGACATTTCATCCAATGATTCTTAATTGAAAACAGAAATCCTAGATTCATTAAAAGCATTCACTGGTGAAACCAAATCACAAAAAATATTAACAAAAAAACTGAATACAATATTTAAAAAATAACAAAAAAGGAGAAGATAGAATACTGTAACCTATTTTTTATTTAAAAGCTAGAACTATTGACTGAGAGAAAACAAATCAATATAAAGAGTATATATATAGATATGATGAATTATCAATCAAGCAATTAATTTCTTTCATTTGAGCAAAACTGAACAAGACCCAGCAGGTTGGTTTAATTTTCGAAGGAAAAAATATCGTTTTATATCAATAAATAAAGGGAAAAGGTATGCTTTACAAAGAATGCACTTACTTTTTTTGATGTCCATGCAACCTCGGTTCCTTAGTCAACATCAACTAACAGTATTAGAAATAAAAGTTTAAAACATGTTAAACCCGTTCCTATCGACGTCATTTTTTAAAAATAAAATCTGTCCGGGCATAACTGTTGATCCATATATTGCATGTGCAAATAATTTTTCAATCATTAAGTTTGTTTTAAAACAAAGAAAATTAATGAAATCACAACATTAAAAAAAAATTTACATGTATGCCTGAATCTGTTGCGATGAAACTGTGTAACTTTTAAATACTATCATATAGAAGTAAGAGTGTATGAATTCAATTATTTTCGGAATACTAGTAAAAGATAAAATTAAATGATTTTTATGTAAAACCATCTAAGACCAGAAAAAAATATTTGTCCATCCTTTCAATTTAGAATTCTCAGTTACACTTACATTACTCTATAGTCCAGGTGACCTTTATCATAGTGGTTTATCATCCTTTCGCGATCGTTTGACATATTAAACCTATCTACTAATTGGATTTTGCTCGGCAACATTGACTTACAATCATGTCTATTTCAGCCTAACAAACTCAATTTTCCTCAATAACTTGGACCTCCAGAAGAAACTGACTATTATTATCAAACATTATTGCTGTTTGGTTTCTCTTCATATGTGTAAAGAGACTTTTGATATCTTAACAAGGAGACGTTTCGATGCAATACGCAACACAAGGAGAATCTGTAGATGGCGATTCCTGACTCTGGAAATGTAATAAATGCTAAAAATAATTATGCTTAATGTGACAAAATATTTCTTATTGTGCGTAATTTTAAGCATTATAAACAGAATTGGATTACTTAAACCATTCTGGTGCTTTACATAGAATGTACAATATCTGTGCACCCATATACAAGTAGGTGACCCTTATTATCTCATTCCAAAAGAAAGTTGTAAATATGACAATTTGCCACAGAGCCAAATATAATACTTCTTCAGTTAGTATTTGTTTAATTGAGAAACTCATCCAAGACCTTTTCGGAACTAATACATAAACAGTCCTGTGAAATATTCCTCTTACGAAGAATAGAGGATCTCTGTTGTAAGTCAACAAGAGGTCAATCGGTTTGCTCCTTTCACCCCATACACGTTGGACACTGAGTCTCCAAAATCTGAAAGGTATTTTCGAAACCGGTTACTCTTTTAACTATGTTTACAATGGAAGAATTGTGTAATTTACTTTGTACCATAGTTAGGTGTGATTTCTTTTGTTAAAAGTGTGTGTTTTCTGTACATAACCCACACTTTTCTATAATACCGCCCATAGAGTCGAAACAAAAAAACTCTAAAACCATGCACAATTTTGAAATTAAATATTCACCCTTGCTATTTAATCCAAATTCAGGAGAGTAAAAATATCAATTGTAGACAGCATTATATATGTAATTGTTATTATCAAATTAAAACGGGCATTAATACTTTGACGTTCGTTAAAATTTGAAAAAAAAACCCTTCAAAAATCAGAAATGATTTTTTAAACAAAAATAGTGTCATAACCAGGTTGACGTCACCTTGGTTGATTCCAATATAGTTCTTTTAATATTCAACAAAGGAAACACGGTACAGACATGCAAAACATAGGTGTACACTACTGTACTTAAATGATTATGTTTTCAATTGAAAATCTAGCCGACCAACGATCTAATTTTCATTAAATTGAAATGTACATAATCCTTAACAAACATATCAATCAAAGTGCCACTGTGGATGACAAAGAATGTATCGGGTTAACAAAAGAATAACTAGGATCATTTTAGCAAAATTAAATTTTTTTGATTTTGACGTTTGCAATTTACGATGAAAATATTATACCAAATTAACGTAACTCATTGAAACCAAACTCGTTACTTTTTCAATTACATAAATCAGGCAAACTTCCTAAATTGACTATATATGCTATATTTTTATGGCGCCAGCGTCGCTCAGTGGCTAGAGCGCCTGCTCTAGAATCGCGAAGTAAGGAGTCAATACTTACGTACGTCGCGGGTAAGAATCCCACTGTGAGGCATTGAGACCCGTCCTTTTGGTGACCCGAGGTCCTGTGTCCCAGAAGATGTTGTCACGAAAAGGATCCCTCGGTGCTAAAATGCCCGAGTGCCGAGTGTAGGACAAAATTTGTTGGTCTTCACCGGTTCTTCTCCAGAAGAAGGTTAAATAACATACAATCAATTTTGAAAAGTATAATATACATGTCATTCACCCTATACTCGATAGACATCGTCATAAGGACATGAGGGAGCGTAAAATCATATTAAATCCACATGTATCAATCAAATCAAACACTTAATTTTCAATCACACGAACCAGTCCATTTTGTCCTTACATATGAATGATATTTTGAAAACTATCAAACATTTATCCCTAAACCTCGTATAATACGGTATTATACGGGGTAACTACAACTTGGTACATCGGTATTTGATTTCGATGAACAGTGTTGCAACGGTAATAAAAAATAGAGGGTTCTTAGAAATTCTTTTAAGGTAGTTCTATACTCGGCACTAAATGGGCTCAATCTTTAAAAATCTGCTTTTAAAAGGTAGACATACATCCCAGCAATGGATAGATACAAAAAAATGATATGTCAACATATTTAGTTTTCCGCTATTGCCTATCGGAGTATGTACCCCGAAATGTAAAATACTGAAAATTTACCTATCCTAGATTTTGTTGTATTTAAATGGATTCAAGTCTAAATATTCGACTTTAATACCCTAAAGAGAGTAGAAATATGTTAGTCGACAATATATGATCATTGTTTTGCATGAATTATTATAAATTGATGCACTTTGTTAGGCTAACGTATTAAAATTCAATATGAAAAAATATGCTCCACAGGTCAATCGCGGTCATTTAAAAAAAAATTATGGACTCAAACTTCGTAAAATTGTATTATTTTTACTGAATAATATTTAAGAAAAAGATTAAGCTCAAAAAAATTATATGTTGACGCATTACTTTTCGTGGTATGAGCTCTACACTAAAGGTACCCCCCCTAATTTCCTTATTCCAGAAATAATATTTTGCCACATTTTCCTGTAATACTGTTAATGTTTGAGTGTATATTTGTATTAACAAAGTTGTATATATTTTAAACAATAATTAAACACACCCAATACCTATTGTCACTAAAATTTATCTTATTTTACTCTTTAAAAAAATTAAAACACACTTGTCTGTTAATTGGAGACAATGAAAATGAAATTGATTGACTGATTCTCACATACTGGATAATTTTGTTACAGAAAGTAAGTATGCTTCAAGTGAATCAACTTTTGTCATATACTTATATTCAAAAGATAATTTTGCATTAATTCGTGAGTAAGCAGGTGGGGGGGGGGGTATGCGTCTTATACAAAATTATTATTCAAAGTTAGTTTTGTACTGTTTGATTAGTAAAACTTATAAATTGTCTAAGTCAAATCGTAGTCATTACTTTTCTTCCGAATTATCACTGTTAGCTTAATTTTGGCCGCCGACAATAGTCGCGAGAGTTTGATACAAATCATACATGTTATGATGTAGCAAGTTCGTGGTCAGTGTTATCGGCACGGCATATAGCACATGCATCACTCACAGAAATATCGTTTTATTACCTTATTATTTCTGTCAACCCGAAGTTGTTTCCAGCCTTCTTTTTTAATTAATTTATCCTTAAAACTGTAGAATCAGTGTTTGTACGTTTGTTGACGCGAGCGACTTTGAGCAAAATCGTTACCGGATATTTAAAACGCTAAGTAAAAGCCAAACCAAAAATATATATTTAAAAAATCACATTTCGGAAAAAGGAAGCGCGGTTCCGGTTCTACTATTCGTAAATGACGTAGTGCGAGTATAGACCTACTTTAAAACACTATTCCTCCAACAGTTTTTGTCTGATTTTAATTTAACTTGGCACACAAGCGAACTACACTGAGGTACATAGTTACATGTAAGTGCATTGGTTTTTGATTTCGATGAACGGTATTGCCATGATTACTAAAATAGAATTGTCGTAGGAATTCCTCAAAGAAGGCTACTCTTCCAATAGTTTTTGTCTCATTTTAATCTAACTTGGTACAAATGTAGACTACACTTAGATAAATAAATATAATTTCAATATTTCAATATAAATTGGTACATGAGAAGATGTAGAAGAAGAGAGAAATACACAATTCTATTTATTGCTGTTTGTTGCAAAGTTTCAAATCACACGTCTTGGGATATTTTCATTTTCTATCATCCCTGCATAATTCAAGAATAATTCTTTCAGCCTTCTCTGGAAATCGTACCGACAACAAAAGGGAGGAAAATATAATAGGAAGGAAGAAACCCAGTAGAATCACTATAAGGTCTTTCTTCTAAAACGAAAGACCTTGAAAGAGCATTGAAATTACATTAAGTTCTTCTGTTTAAAACAAAAGATCTTTATAATAGCATCTATTAATTTAAAGAATAGATGTATTTATTTTATGAGGAAAACTTTGTTGCTGCTCTTTGAGTTGGGTTAGCTTTAATTTAGATCGGGTTCGGGATATCTCAAATCCCCCTCTTTGCCCTGGATCCCAAAACGAAAGGTACACGAATTTTGAAGCAGACAGAATTTTCCAAAAATATGCTTTCAATCACGATTGTTTCTTAAATAAATAGTTTAAAATTTAGGGCGGCTGGTCGTGGGTCAGTTGAATGCGGCTTCCCCATTTTATGGGGTGACCGAAACCTATGGATTATAAAGGTTTCGGCCATGTGGCGTTTGCGCCGAGCCATTCAACTGATGCTATAATTCATTGTGCTGCTGCTGCTTAAAACAAACTCATTTACTATGAAAATGTGTGCTGCTTTCAACAAATGAATGAATTGGTCTGCTTTGCTTGCTTGAAACAAACTCAGTTGCTGTGCAAAATGTGTACTGCTTCCAACAAATGTAATGCACAGTGCTTTGCTTGCTAAAATATCTTTAGTAACGTTTGATAACCCGGAACGATAACTACATACATGTAAACTTGTAAAATTTATTTAAAATACATGTACATAAAATTTAATTGTACGGTTAATTACCGTTCGTGGTGTACCCGGAACGGCCATTAGTATGCTTATTATAAGTACATGTACATGTAATATTATGCTTTCATGTTGCTTGCTGCTGCTGCTTGTTGTAATTTTGGGTCGCTCTTTACGCTTGGCGATCCCTTGTTGCTTTTAAATATGCCACGACCAATAATCGCCAATATCAAAATAAACGTGTTTAAAGTCATATGTTTGTTTTATTTTCCTCTATATAAATAATAAGAAAAATGTATAGAATTATTAAACGTCTTCCGACTGAAGCAAAGGACGTTAATAAACTGAATCACGATAAGGTCTTCCTTCTGAAAAGAAAGACATTAAAAATAAAGTAAGAAAGTTCGTAAGTTAGTAATCGTTTATCATATTGTGACATAATATTGTGCATAATAAACATTGTAATTTAAACTGTAAACAAAAGAAACATGAAAATAAACTGCACCAGGCCGATTTGACCTGTAAGTCACTTTTTTCAATTAGAAGTAAAACACATATTCACACATGTCGAAGATTTTTTTCTATTGTTAAATTTTGTATATTCAAATCTGGCCAAATTTTATCTGGTAATGTTGATTTAGCACTCTGAATAAATAATCAGTATCATAAGTATTATAATATTTCAGTGATATACATACATTTGTTGGGTAAAATTTTGTTTCTTTGAGGAAGGAGGGGTTTACCTTTTTCAAATTTTATTCATACATTTCCATATTACCTTGATATCTCTACTTTACAATTGAAAAATAGGAAAGGCAGTCATTTTTTAAAATGCATATTTAATAATAACTACTTATATATATATATATATATATATATATATATATATATATATATATATATATATATATATATATATATATATATATATATATATATATATACACAAACGAGAGGTGATCAAAACGTTTGCGAACTAATCGAATAACGTCCATAAAATTAACAATATTTGGTTTCAATGTTGATTATATTTTAAATTAGTCCTCTCCAATTTTAATGCACATCTGTCACCGTTCTGCTCATGCGCAAATCACGTGATATAGGCGGTTACGTGACCCTCTCCGTAGCGTTCTGTAACAAAAGCTGAAAGATTTTTCTGAGTTTTATATTTCTTTCCATGTAAGTTAATTTTTATAACAAGAACAAGAAATGGTCAAATCTCGGCAACAGAATGGGTGGAAATGAATATCCTTTCCAAAAATAAGCATGGCGACCATCAAAACCCAAATCTTCTGTTTCGGGAGAGACGTTTGTTCAAGGTGGATAGAGAATAGGTGCCTCCTTTTTATCATATCTAATATGTTTAAAATCTAAAGTAAACGATATCTTTGGTATTTGATAATTATGTCGACAAAATAGATTAAGAATGATTGGCAGTTTTTGTCATGGCTTTATTGATTAATAGTCAAATCAATCATCAATACAATCAATAGTCAAAATCAATCATCAATATAATCAATAGTCAAATCAATCATCAATACAATGAATACAATGATGTACACAAGGTATCTCTACAATGATGTACATAAAGTATCAATTCAATGATGTACACAAAGTGTATATTGAATAATTAATACACAATGGGTACAATGATATTCAATGATAAACAATGATATTCAATCAATGATGTACGCAAAGTGTACACATGTATTTACACAATGGGTACAATGATATTCAATGATATGCATTGATATGCAATGTTATGCAATAATATGCAATGATATTCAATGATAAATGAATTGCAATGAGCAGGTAGCAATGTATTACAAAGACAATGGTCTACGTCGACTTTATCAATAGTATATGACGTAGAATCAATAGCAATGGCACAATGACGGAAGCTCAATTATTGGCCACTGGCCCTGGAAGATAACAGGATCAGCAGCGAGCTTCTAGCAAAATTCGATTCAGCATTAAAAAACAGCCTGTAAGAAGACCATATACTTTGCATTTCAATGAGACGTAACAAAGCCATGACGTTAATAGGTTCTTTTGGTATCCAAGGGAACTGAGGTTATGGGTCCTATCGCTGGTAGCCAAGAACGGCGGAAATGGATTCTTCTGCATGAGGACAAGGGAATGGATGTAATGGATTCTGCTGCTGGTGGCCAAAGGAATGGATGTAATGGATTCTTCTGCTGGTAGCCAAGAGAATAGATGTTAACTGAAAAAGGAAATCAAAGACAGCAGCAACATTTTGTTGACAAAAGAGAACAATTCATCAAAATCTTGTAAATTGGGAGAGGTGGGTGGGATGCTGAGCTTCAATGGATGACGGAAAATGGAAAGGAAGAGCAAATGCACATGCGTAATGGATGTGACTAAATGAAGTCAGTGCATTTGAGTGAGAGTTATCTCCCCTGAACTTTTTATCTCTATTTGTCTCCATAACGGGACTTAACTCATATTGAGTTAAGTCGGATTATGTCGACAAAATAGATTAAGAATGATTGGCAGTTTTTGTCATGGCTTTATTGATTAATAGTCAAATCAATCATCAATACAATCAATAGTCAAAATCAATCATCAATATAATCAATAGTCAAATCAATCATCAATACAATGAATACAATGATGTACACAAGGTATCTCTACAATGATGTACATAAAGTATCAATTCAATGATGTACACAAAGTGTATATTGAATAATTAATACACAATGGGTACAATGATATTCAATGATAAACAATGATATTCAATCAATGATGTACGCAAAGTGTACACATGTATTTACACAATGGGTACCATGATATTCAATGATATGCATTGATATGCAATGTTATGCAATAATATGCAATGATATTCAATGATAAATGAATTGCAATGAGCAGGTAGCAATGTATTACAAAGACAATGGTCTACGTCGACTTTATCAATGGTATATGACGTAGAATCAATAGCAATGGCACAATGACGGAAGCTCAATTACTGGCCACTGGCCCTGGAAGATAACAGGATCAGCAGCGAGCTTCTAGCAAAATTCGACCATATGTCTTCACATGGGAGCTAATAAAGCGCGGCATGTGAAGACATCCGCCACATGCGGCAAATTTTGCCCATGCCATGACAAAACTGCTATTTATTACAATTATGTAAAATTAATTACTGCTTGATATATATGCAGTATACCATAGAACTAGGGAAATTTTTTATGAAGATCAATAATATATGTAATGATCAATAACTTTTCAATAGATCAATAGTTGCAAAGATCAATAATATATGTAATGATCAATAACTGTTCAACAGTTCAATAAAACAATAGTTGCAAAGATCAATAATATATGTAATGCTCAATAACTAAATGGAAAAGGTAAGTAGCACTGCAAATTTTGACAAATTATTTTGATTATGTCACACTGAATGGTATAGAGAATAATGGTAGAATGTGCTATATGGGAAAGGTGAACACCCTCTGGATACAATTTTGATGAGCCCTGTTGAATATTGAGGTAGTGACTATCCCCCAACCCTTGTGGCAATGAACCAATATAATGAGCTATTTATCCTAATGTAAACCTTGTATGACAACATGGGCCTGAAATAATTTTTTGGCAGCATTTGTGACCCAATAAATTTTAACCTTGGTATTAAACATAACTGAAAACAAGACAGTCAATTTCATAAACTTTTGTAGATGGCAAAGGGACATGGAACCAATACTATTACCCACTATGACATGTGGGTTGTTGTGTTATGACACCAGAGTTCGAATATTTGAATGGTTGGATTTTTTTCCAGGTCATTCCTTGTTGACTAAACCATCTGATAAGGATGTTGTATTGTTCTAAGTCCGATTCGCATTATCTAAATTGATGAATGTGTGATTTTTTGCATAATACTATTAAAGATGATGCAATAACCCATATAATGACAGAAGTGCCTGCAAACTTAGAATAAATTTAAAAACAGTGAAAAGGTGTTGTCAAGTGTGACTGTGTCTGACAAAAATTGAATGAGTCTGAAATGCATGGACTTCCATCTCCCTTTAATCTTTACATCATCTTCAGACAAGCCTGATAAATTCAAGTGTGTAGCACCCCCAATTCTAAGAGTATCACCCTTAAATGTTTTAGTGTTAAAGCCAAGAAATGAAATAAATTTCTGTAGCATTAAAGTTATATAAATGGAATGACGAGAAGGCTTCACGCCAAATTAAGCAAAAACTGAACATGGAATGTTGGGTCTAATTGACAAGTAGTTGTGAAGTATTTTAAATAATGAAGATGTTTCTTGAATGAAGATGTTTCTTGGTTTGACAAAATGTGGAAGATATATATACATGTATAATTATGCTTTTTTATTTTTATTTTATTTTTATTTTTATTTATTTATTTATTTATTTTTTTTTTAATTTTTTTTTTAAATCAATTAATTAATTAACTTAATTTATTTATCTATTTGCTATCTATCTATTTATTTATTTATTTATTTATTTATTTATTTATTTATTTATTTATTTATTTATTTATTATTATATCTATTTCATCTATTAATTAATTATTTATTTATTTGTATCTAATTGTCTATTTATTTATTATTATATTATAAACATATTTTTTTAAATTATGGGCTAAAGCTGCATTGTGAAATCTTCAGGTACATGCCACACTTCCTAATAAAACTTTACTGTTTAACGAAAATTGAATGACAAATGCCACAGCATTGAACAATACTGCATTTGAAATGTGGGCTTATTGAAATTGACAATAATCAGCCAAACAAATTTTTACTCTTTACAAATGTGCTCTGGGATGAATATGTTTTGGCATAATTATATGTTTGTTACTCATACGAAAATTAATTTCGCCATTTCATGTGTATCTTGTACGTTATTTTTTGTATATATTGTACATATACTGTTGAACCTCATGTACCATTTATACGGTTTGAGTGAATAACTTGAACTTCCACTTGGCTTGTGGAATTTTTAACTAGAACAAAAATTGTTAAATTAGTGGTTGGGCCTTCAATTTTAACCTGAATTAATTGAAATTTCTATTTCCTGACAAGTTTGTTAGTGTTTAGGTACATGTAGTTTCTAACACACTAAGGAATCCTTGAGACTTATTTATTCGTTTATCTATTTTATGTATTATAATACAATGTGTGGCCTACAATTTTAAATTGATTTAATTGGAATTTTTTATTTCCTGAATTTATTTTTGTTCCTGTCCTGGTTAAATGTATTATAATATATTATTATTTTTGTCTATCTGCAGTTGTTATTTACTATTTAGAAAAAATATTTAAATGTATTGTGACATCTGAACAATGACAAAATAGAGAAGTTTTGTAAACAATGCCATACAATCCCTTTATCCCATTACAGAGTGTGCGTCAATCCCGTGCATCTAAATCCTCCCTATTTGTTTCCATTTGTATGTGTATCAATTATCGGTAATCTAAAACAAGGGATTGAAAACTGGATTAATTGAAATTTCTATTTCCTGACAAGTTTGTTAGTGTTTAGGTACATGTAGTTTCTAACACGCTAGGGAATCCTTGAAACTTATTTATTAGTTTATCTATTTTATATTATTATAATACAATGTGTGGCCTACAATTTTAAATTGATTTAATTGGAATTTTTTATTTCCTGACAATTTTGTTGAAGTGTTTAGGTAGTTTCTAAGACTCTAATGAATCCTTGGAATTTATTTATTTATTTTATTTTAAATAAGTGGTTGGGCTTTCAATCTTAATCTGCATTAATTGGAATTCCTATTTCCTGACAAGTTTGTTGAAATGTTGTAGTTTCCCACACTATTTATTTATTATTTTTTATTATTATTAATTCATTAATTTTATTCTATTTATTCATTATTTTATCTATTTAGTTATTTATTTATTTTTGTTACCTACTGACTGACAATCCAATGGAGTTTATAGATGAACATTTTTCCTAAAGTAAGACATCGTCATTGAACACCCAAGGAGCATGCACTTACAAACTTTGGACACTGAATATTTTGCTCAAGGAAATCATTCCATTTTCCTCGTAACTTTTAAGGATCGTAAAATAACATTTCATGCATTATATTATGCAAATTCATCATCATAAAATACTTTACTTTTCACTATAAAATTTTCAATTCCTAGTTTCCAAATGAAATTCTATTTACAACACAAATAGACATCACAATATATACACAAACTTCGCTAAACACAATCTTACCAAATCTATGGTATATGAACATGATCTGTAGACGGTTCCCTTCTCAATCAGTCATAGCTTACCCTCAACTCTCACACTCCCTGTCAGATCTGTGACTCTTTCTTCAAAGATATTTCTCAACCAGTGTACAACATGGAGGCACAATTAATGGTGGTGATGATCGAGGTGATGTCAATGCAATAATAAATAAATAAACATTGAATAAATAGCATATATCAAGACAAGCACAAGTGTTACAACAAGACTGTCAAGAGATCAGCTGATTGATGCACAAAATAATTCAATTAAATGGCAAGTAAATATTAACAGTTAAATTAACAAAGTGATAAATGCCACTATGGTTGAATTCGCAGAAAATGTCTTTCTTAAGGTTCATTCACAGCCAAGTTCCTCGCTGCACTTAAAAATTAAAACAATTTTACCGACACATGATGTTTACACGGAATCCATGATGGATGGAATATTTTGCAGTCCGAACCCGATGATATGTGACACCGATCTATGTCGTGGCGGATCCAAGAGGCACGTGATCACTGCATGGTGGCTATTAGTAATGTCCAATGTATGTGGGCACCATTTGTAAACGTTGGTTTTAATAACAACGAAAAGTTCGTTTCGATTTCACCAATGTATTAATACACTGAGGTCATGTTCTCAAACAAGAGTTAATCTACTGCGGTGGTTGCTGCACACGTGGTTAATATCGTCGGATGTTGATAATTTAGAATATATGCTATGATAATATTCACACATCGGGTAATATGGATGGGCCCTTAGTCCAGGATCTTTTTGCCCTGATTATGTTCATATTTCCGACGTTGGATGGTCAAAGGAACACAAGATGAAGATGAAAATTGTTGAGACTAAACTCGATGCTGAGCTTCAATGGATGACGGAAAATGGAAAGGAAGAGCAAATGCACATGCGTAATGGATGTGACTAAATGAAGTCAGTGCATTTGAGTGAGAGTTATCTCCCCTGAACTTTTTATCTCTATTTGTCTCCATAACGGGACTTAACTCATATTGAGTTAAGTCGGATTATATTACTGTTGGAATATTCAATTATTTTTCAAAGCGTGAATTGGAGGTCTTTGATAACAAATTGCTTAATCAAAAACGCACCTCTTTTCAAACTTGCTCTCACAGGGCAACATAACAAGTATCATTTTTAACCATCTGCCTTTCTTCAATAAAACGATCAATCCAATCATTGATTGAATTTATATGAAGTCATTGGTCTTAATAAACTGTACACAAATTATTATATACTACTTCAAAGGGATTTCTAGGATATACCATCAACTTTACAGTCGTTTGTTGAACGAATTCGACTGAGACAACCATTTTTCGTCACAAGTGACCTGCAAAGTGACGGCATTTTCACATTGTGACGTCACAAACAAGGAGCAAAACCTTATTCAGCATAAGCTATTTATCGAACTTTTGTATGGCTATGTGTGTACCAATTTTTTTTTTCTAATCCGAATTGTGGTTTTGTAGATATAGAGATAGTTCGCGAACTTTTTGATCACCCCTCGTATAAACAGCTATTTATATACGAGGGTTGTTCGAAAAGTTCGTGGACAACTGTCATATCTTTTTTATTTGACGTCATATGTTATCCAAATTTGGTAGAAATATTTTACTAATAAATCCAAATGATTTGTATTCATTTTTTTTCAAAATATTACGATTTATTCAAAACTTATCTAGATTTTAAAAAGGCAAAAATTGGATCGCGGAGCAGGTCAAAATTTATTAAGTTACAAACAAAACACTCAATAATGTCTGAGGTCATAATCTCTGTAAAATGGAGCAAAAACGAAAAACAACCTAGAAATTCAAATTAAGAATTGTTACATCGATTCGTATTTGAAATTATGGTTTTATATTTTGTTTTGTTGAAAAGCAATCGACATGAGAAGATAGGTAGTCCTTATTGAAAACGACAAAAACGATGACGTTTTAGAACCTCACGGAGCAGTAGATAACGATGCAATTTTGTGTTTTACTTGAGAAAAAATCCTGAATAAACACTAAAAATGTTGGGGGAATCAAGAAATATGTAACAAATGAGTTGTGCATGTGTGTACAAATAGTACAGGCAGTATTTGAGTGACAGAGACTCAGTATCGGGTGAGGATAGTCTGTGAAGAAACGGTTTTACTGTAAAAAAAAAAAACAAAAAACTGACCAAAACTTTAAAAAGTTGGAACGTGAAGAAAAGACACGGGCCCTTCAGAGTTGCTTATCCTGTGAAAGCAGAGTTAAGTAATTAAAGAAATTAAAACCTTAACAAAGGAAATTATACAACGAGAACAATTCTTATAAAATAAATTTCAAATATTAGAAAAAGGATTTAATGTTTGGGCATTGGATTTTACTCTGTGAAATGTTTAGGGATAGTATTTTTTAGAATTCTTGATGCTGTGTTTTGACGTAACATTGCCGTTCAGTGTGCTCCGCGGGTACAAAACATCTTGATTTTCAACTGAAAGAAATTGATTTCTGTTAAATCGAATGGAATGAAACACCACACATCAACAAAACAAATATGTTAACATATTATATTGTACTTATTTCAAATTTCTAGTGAGTAATATAAACTAGATAAACACCGTCCACGAACTTTTCGAACAACCCTCGTATATAGCTATACTTTATATTGTGTAGTTAAAAAGTAATTTCATTTCAAACAATAGCAAGGGAAATCTGGCATCCAAAAATAAATGTTGTAATGGATATCAATCTATTTATCAAAGCACCCTTCTGCTTTCTCTGATATTTTGATAAGGTTTCTTAAATTAAGCCAAAGTATAATTAATTTTCGAAACAGGTAACAATTATTTTCGAAATATAAAAAATAGAGATATTTATGGTTATAGTACATGTGCTTTAAAATTGATTTTCCCTTTTTGATTCCTTAATATGCTCAACGTATGCAAATCGTGTCATATGAATTGGGTATTGGATCCTTTTTTCTCCCAGGAAAAGAAATTAAACTCTCTTTCGTCAAGGAAAAGGTTTATTTCTGGCATATATGAATATCATTGGATGACGATAACATTTTGAAACAATAGGAACCCAAGAAAAAAAAAATCCAAATTTATACAAAATATAGAGGCAGATAACATATGCTTCGGCCAAAACAAGATATTTTCTGAGTGTAACGTTGGATATAAACAGCATGCAGGTTTCTGCTGGTTATTTGCGGATTGTTTTAAAGAGAAATGTAAAGACAAATATCGTCAAAAAAGAAAACGCTCTGTGTCAAATATGCCGAGCACTTGTTTTAACAAAATATGCGATCCAGGTGAGACTGTGTATAACTGTCCACATGGTTGCTGTCAGACCGATGCAGGTCAATGTACATTGCAAGGAGACACTTGCTCTCCAAAATGTTGTGGAGAATCAGCATGTTGTCATACTGGTGGTAGCAAAAGTCTGACACTGAACTTGATTGGAAAATTATTTTTGATTCTTGTATTCTTTTTTTAAACTTTGAAATCTTAGTTTTGTTACATATACAATAACGCAAATATGACACTCAAGTTAGAAGCCAAAAAGACTTTTATATTTTGTATTTGTTGAGCTTATATGTGCCCTTTCATACAAGTTTACTTAAGCTTACCGACACATGATCACTTTCAAAATTAGTTACCAGTTGAGTAATTAAGATTTGTATGTTACTTCATATCTGTAATTAATTATTATTTTTGCTATCAATAAAATAAAGCGTGTAAAAAGTAAATCTTTTTATATGACTTGCAAGTAACTCTTTCATAAAAATCAGTGTTACTTTTTATTTACTTTTAAGACATAACTTATTTACATGTATTATGTATTCCATTTTTTGCAGTGAATCAATAATATTCTATTGACTTTCATATCTATAAATGATGTTTTGGTCAAAGAAAATTGTAAAAATACAATATAAACCCTGAAATATTTTTTACAATGTTATTTTGCATTAAAAACGTGAAAACAAATATTTTTCTTGGAGTTGTTGTTTTCCTTGATTTTGAGGTATTGAGATACCCACGAATTTATGACCACCACGAAATATAAAATTTCATATGCATTACTGCTAAACATTCTCTGACCACAAATTCAAATTCCCACAAACCAATTCTTTTTCCTCAAACCTAAAAAATTTGACCCCACGAAATATGTGACTTTACAGTACGCGTTGACGCGTTGATATTTTAATTAATTTCATTACTTTGATTGTATATTGTTTAACGTCCCTCACGAGAATTTTTCACTCATATAGAGAAGTCACCGTGTGCCGGTGAAGGGCTTCAAATTTAGACCCATACTAGGGTTCTTTATCGTGCCAACGCAATCCGTAACACGGGACCTACGTTTTTAAGGTTTCGTCAGAGGTCAAAATGTCCAAAAATTTTGTTTTACAATAGCCCCAAAACTTTGTTAGGTATAAAGTTAAAACTTTTACAGTTTATAAATTTTTCATTGATTAACAGATAGAAAGTATCACTTGATAAAAAAAAAATACTTGGAATAATATTAATTGAGAAAAATTCTTCTTAATGCATATATTTTCAAAAAAATACACCTAGTTAATTCCGTGATCTAAGTGAAAACCATCATTGCAGAATCAAAATGTGTTCACCAATGTAGGGCAAGTTGGACTTGGATAGCCTCTGAAAAGTTATTTTCCCTGTTTATTTTGTCCAAGTGTTAAGACTTGAAAGTGAAAGTAAACTGCAAATGGCGGATTCTATAGGGGCCTTGTCTTTATACATGTCATGATTTCAATAACAGCTTTTCAGAGACCATTCACACCCAACTTGCCCTTCAATGATAAACATATATTATTTCTACAATGTTGGTTTTCACAAAAAGGACAGAATTAAGCAGGTGCATTTTTCTTTAAATATGCACATCTTCTGATACATTTTTTCTAAAAAAATATCTTTTTAAAAATATTTGTTATCAAGTGATACCTTCTATCTATTAATCAATGATATATCTATAAACTGTAATCGTTTTGACTTTATACCACACATAGTTTTGGAACTATTGTAAAAATATTTTTTTAGACTGGTTGACCTTTGATGAAACCTTAAGGCCATATAAAAAAAAAACGTGACTTTCACTTCTAGAAATACAATTTCTGCAATGGTTAAAAGCAAGCCAAAACCTGTTTATTGTGATAAAAACGGAAGCGTCCAGGCGTATCATAGCTTAAAATCCTACATAATAAACAGTTGAAATACAAAGGAACAGTACGTAGTTAAAAAATTCATCGATTTTGCACTGATAGACAATATCTGTTCGTGTATACCAACCTGTAACGGGTCTATGTCAATTTGGCTACCGATTAGGTTCAGACTTGGGGTCAATTACAATGTCATGCATTAAATTACAATTACTTTTGAATTTTATCATTACAATTACCATTACTCTCATTCAGAAAAGTAATTAAATTACAATTACTTTGTTAAAGTAATGAATTACATTACACTTTACATTTTAAAAGAGAAAATCTTCAGTTGACAAAGAGAGTGGATCAGGACACTTTCAATTGTGTAGTCTTGTTCAAACCTGATGTTAGTTTCTCTCGTCTTTTTTTTTTTAAAACAAATGATTTATTTAACATTATATATCCTAATATATGTTTTATGTAAACTAATATTTAATAAACAAATGCTATAAATGTAAAACGAGTATTCAAAACCTAATGAATTAATTACCACTTCTAATAAGCTTAACTGGTACATATATAAGCAATGAAGCTATAAATTAAACACAACCAAAGGTGATAATAACAGGTACCTAATTACAGGATTTGAATTTTGAGGTCTTAAGCTATCAAAAATAAATGATGGTCAATATATCAGTTTGGCCTTAGTTTCACTTTGTGTCTTCAGTAAATCATACTGATCTTGTATCATGCTTCCAAACTCCATTTTACCAGAATGAAAACGGAAAAAGTAGAAAAATTTAATTTGTATCTTAATTAAACTGGAAGTCTCACTATGCATGTATTAATGTAACTTTTTTGTATCTTTCTTTAAAATCTGATGAATTCTTTTAATATTTTTCTCTGGTTCTCTTCAATTGATTTTACAATTGTCTTGTCAAAAAGTTTTCTATCAAAAGAATTATTTACTTTGTCTATCAATTACCATTTTATAATATAAAAAAAATTGTAAGATATAGGATTTTAATTTTGAGACTCTAACATTATTCATAAAAATAATAACCTCCCAATGATATTTATTTGTTTCAGATTCAAAATTAAATAGAGACTAATATAAAGAAATGTAATTGAAAAGTAATTGAACATTACTGACTCTTTTTTAAAGTAATGCATTACATTACAGTTACTTGTAATTGATACCATTACCCCAGGTCTGATTAGGTTACAGATAAGGTTTTAGAAAAAATTCTTTCAGACGTGCATGTATTGTCAAGTTCTAATTATTATGTATGCTCAAACGAACAATGTTACTGTAAACGTATTACATATGGCTGTGTATTTTTAGCGGCTTTTGTGGAACGCAACAAGCGCTAAATCAAATGCAAAGCTAAATGCCTAGTATTTAAGCCATCAACAGATACAATCAACAAACGTATAGGTGTCACAACAGTATTAATTTCTGCTATATATTCTTTCCAAGTTTGAGTAGATGTAACTAATTCAAAACAAACATCGGAGAAGTGTCCTTTTCTGATCTTTTAAAACCATTCTTATAAAGATTTTAGTATCAAAAAAATGCATAACCATCCAGCAAGGCACGCAAGTTTGTTTTGGTCGAATTCAAGCAGGTGTTTGAAAATCTATTCCAGGGTCTAATCACTCCCCACTCTTGACAGTATACAGAAAAATCAGCACGCCCTATATTTTAATAAATCTGGTCAATACAGGAAGTTAACATGTTGTTTTTCATCTCATAAAAAAATTCAGCTCCAGTCTCGTATCAAAATGCCCGAATCGGAAGGGAAGATTCCTGGATTATTTTGCGTCAGCCATGATTTGACGTGAACCAAAGTGTAATACTGTTATGACACCTGTAGCCTTGAAGCTTGACCTTTCCAAATAAAGAGCAATATAAGTGTCTCAAATGGCTACTATATGCGACCTTTATTGGTCATTGGTCAATTTGATCAAAATGCCGTTAATTTAGAAATATGACATCATAAAGTTAACGTTTTCCCGCCATTTTATCATATTTTGTATAAAAGTGCATATATTCAGGCATTTTCTTCCAGAAAATATTGAGCGCAGACTAGAAAAATCTTTTTACCAAAGTTGTATATAATCAATACTTATTAGTGACATTTAAATTGTGTATGCTCTACACTGCGCTCTATGTTTCCCATAAAACATCAAGAAAAAACATATTTTTTGGTTATTTGGTAAGATATCAAAAATATAATTATTTCTCATGTTATCTACAGCCATTTATTCCATTTAAATGTGAAAAATATGTTGAGAATAATTCTTATATGATCTCTTGTACAAATAAATATTGATTAAACATATCTAAATATTATTCTAAAATGTTTAATTTCAGGGGGCCAAAATTGGCTCTTAAGGTAGATCACTCGTCAGCTTTTTTGGAAAAGTTCACGCAAAACCTCTTACTTAAAAACTATTTATCAAAATTGAATATTTATAACATATTTAAATTCAACAATGTTAATGTTTTAACATTCAACAAAAAACTGCTCAAAAAACTACAAAGAAGCAAGATTTTTGAGGGACTATTTTTTGTGGTGGAAGGATATTTAGCAGATAATTCTGCAAATTTGCACATTTATGAAATTTAATATCTTGGACATTTAGCCTCACATACTTTTACTCGGAAAATATTTTCCATCATGATATTGCTAGGAATATTTAATAAAGGTCTAAATTTATATTTTTAGAACAAGTTTTACACTTTCCTTCAACAAACTTTGCCAAAAAAATGAAGATATGTCAAATAAGTCAATATAAAATTAACAGCATTTTTTGCCTGTAAAATCATAATATTTCAAAATTATCATCACTAACCCCAACTTTTTCTTTCATTAATTTAAAGTACTCGATACTTGTGACTGATCAGCTCTTAAATCGTAAATAGCTTGATTTAAGAAAATGTTTTATTGCCTATTTAGTTTGTTAATACCCCAAAATATGTTACTTTTTAGTGCAAAAAGGTCACACAATAATTTACGCGCATTTATTTGCAAGATTTTTTCAATGATAAATATTATTCAAAATATTTTACGTAAAATAAGATAATATTTTTTGCCATGGTTGCATCTGATAAAATATAATAAAGGTTTAAGTAATTAACCAAAGAGTTAAAATTTAAATGCAAAAAGGTCAACTTCATTGTACCGTAGATCAGTAAGATGAACACTGACCCCCTATTTTCTCTGCGATTTTGAGTCACTCTATATGAGTACTTATCCAAAATAAACTTCTCAATAAATCCTTGATTTAAAAAATTTCACGAGTGACATACCTTAACATATATAGTTATGGATAATTATTGAAAATATGACAACAACAAAAAGTTGAGTAATGCTAATACAGATCAAGCAAAGTAATGCAAAATAAGAAAAATGTTCTGAACTGGTATTTTTACACAGTAAGTTATTAATCTAAAGTTGTAACAATTTTTGAAACAATTTAAGCTTTGCAGGTTTCAAATTGTTCAAAATATGACCCCAACAATAAAAAGAGTAAAGTACGGCTAATACACATTCTTCATATATACACAAGTAATGGATACGTCTATAATCTGTAAAGCAGAAATGTAAATGGACAAATGTGCTGCTATACTGGTGCATGTACTTTTACACAATTTAGCAGATGTGAAGCAAAACAGTTTATCTTGTAAATCCCCCCATAAGAAAACATGAATAAAAAAATAAGAATATCAAATGTACTTTTTATATGACTGTCTCTTTTGATAAAAATAATGTAATGTCCTTGAATAAGTACAAATATAAAATTATAAAAATAAAAATAGTAACAAATTTCCAGATAAAAAGTTCTTTGTAAACAATGTTTTTAGTTGTTTTAATTTGTTGTCCATTGAAAGGTGATCTAATTTGTTAAAAGAATTGTGAATGCCAGAAAGGACTAAACCCTTGACAAAGGTACATACAATTGACCATGAGAAAAAAAAGGGTTTGAAAGATTTAGTCCTATGTTCACGTCCCGGCCCAGGTTTTACCACCCAATTAAGTCACACTCTGAAACTAATGAACATGCACAAGATTGTAAAATCCAAAAATTCAAGAGGAATTCCGAAATTTTGGATGAATTTTCGTTGATAATAGTTAGCAAAGTTTAATTGAGAAAAGATAAAAACAAATAGTAAATCTTGAAGTACCAATGATGTTTAAAATATATAAAGCAAAAGACAGTACTCTTCCAATTTATCGGTATTAAAAGCCAAAAATTCGAGTCTATAATTTTAATATAGTAGTATAGATAATGCCTAATTAGGTTTCAGAATTTTGATTTTCATCGTGAATTGTGATTTAAGGGAAAAAATTTTCTAGATAGACATGGTTCCTTGAACTCCCATAATTTTCCCATAGTACCTCGTTTAAGTTTGGAATGTTATTGTGGTCTTCACCTTATTGGAGATTTTGGCCAGAACAACTTTTTTTATTTCTATAATAAAATTGCAACTTCCTTCCCTCAAGAATAAGAGGTTAAGAATAGTAATTGACAACACCAACATGCGGATATTTATTGCCATTATGCCAGGAATGAATTCATACTAAATTTTTCTTCCTTACTGTGTTTAGAGTTCAAATGTTGACAATTTTTATCCACAACAATATTTGACATTGTTTTTTCTTAACTGTTTAAATTTGGAGAAACCAATCAAGTAAGACGACACGCTCTGCTATATTGTACATCTTTCCTCAAAATAATTTCTTTGAGGTATTGCCACATCGACAGTGTTACATTTACAAAAGAGCAAAAGAAATTAATTGAGTAAAGTGAGACGAATTCAAAGTGCATTCATCTAATTTTTATTTTCCGTTGAACTGGATTTGAATTTCTATATAATAGTCCGTGGTACAAAAAAATCAAAAGGGAAACTGTAATTGTACGGCAATCATGAAATAAAAAAATATTAAAATTTAATACTACGAGCATTTTTACGCTATAATTTCCTGTATTATAGAACTTATCACACTACAAAACACCTGACAATTGCTTTGACATGTGTCTTTGATATCATTGTACTGAGAGTTACGTACATGTGAGTGTTTTTTTTTAACTTGTGCTTTCCAAAAAAAATTGCAGACAATTCAGTCCATGAACCAAATATTCCATGTTACAAATTGAAGGAGATAATCTATCGTGACAAATATGATATCTGTAATAGTAACCACAAGTGTTATAGCTGCTGTTGCGGTATTCGTCGACTTGTTTGCAAATACATGCCTCTATGAATCTGTTAGACATAAGATATTACCTGTTTTTAGATTCGCCACAATAATAACTGCTTCAACTTTCTGGATTATTTTATGGATTGTAGTCAGAACAAGACATTGCATCTATATAGTTACTACCCCATGCTCTCGTTCCGTTATTCACTTAGTATTGGTTTTGCTGTGGATATTTGGTCTTGGAGCAACAATTTATTCCATTCTCATTGCTATTGCTAACTTTCAGAGTGCTTTGCTAGATTCCGACACATCTGTAAGACAAATCTGCATTGCTAATGGAGTATATCGAATTGGACAACCACTCTTTATACTTATCCAAACGATTGTTTTATCTAGAATTTCTAGATTTCGCCTCACCTTGAACAGAATTGTTCACTGCTTTCTTATATTTATTTTATTAACAAATATGGGAACATGGGTGTTTAATATATCACTTTTAAATCGCAAAATACATTCTGATGAAAACTATAGCAACCTTACTTTCTGTTATTGGAATACAGATTTTTCAACAAAGGTGTTAATTCCTTTGCATCCCTTTCTGGTCCCACTTGAACAGGAATACCACTTCCTTTCGATCTGTGTAATTCTTGGCATATTTCTTCGAAACTATTCGACGTATGCATTGTGTCCAGCGCCCGACGAAAGTGCTATGCTTGTTTCATCCAATGGTGTGTTCAAGGAAGGCAAAAATATAAGGAGAATTTCCAAAAAAGAATTCTTATATATGATTGTTTCAATACTTTGTTTTGTACCCGCCACGGTAATTTCAGTTTCAGAAAGAATTTATGGTTCAGATTTGACGAATGAATGGGAATTGACAGTCATTTTACCGATTATCATTATGATTGTGTCTATCTATCGAGGATTTCATATTGTACATAAACGGAATACGAAATTTCTAAGCACTAACGTTCTGTGTGATTACTTATTAAATAACAATACTATTTACATACTTTGTGCATCTGGAAATTTCGTTTTTTACGCTTTGGGGGCAAATTTTGCTTTCCATCAATTGGAAAGAGGGACGATATTGCTCCAATATGTTTTGGGGCTGATACAGACATACTACCAAACAATTTTCATTGTTTACTTGAAAAGATTTGGAAGTCAATGTTATTTAAGACTCCAATTTGTCATTAGCCTCTTACTGTATTCGAACATGTTAATGTGGGTCTATTTTCAGTTCTGGATTTTTTTCATATCATATAGTAATAGTTATAAAGTACTTGGTCCTTTACATCCCGATGCAAAGCAGGTTTTATATACATTTTCATGTTTTTATAGATTTCAATCTTTCATCTCTTTGTATAGAATTTACAGATCAGATTAATTTTTTTTTCGCTTCAAAAACTTTTAGTTTTAGACAAACAGATCGTTATTTCAAAAGGTGTATGGCAATTTCTAGTGAAGTTCTCTTGAACACAAAGTAGAACATATCAATTATATCAACCATATTAATGATTATAACTACGGGGTAAATACTTTAAATTTCAATTCCTAAAATAAACAATTTTTTCTCAATCGATTTCACTAAATCTACATAGATATTTATAGGTCTCTGATGATTTGTGAAAACCAAACATCAGGCATTTATTTATATTAGAAATTTGGTCGGCAATCCTAAAGTAATTAAATGTTACACTTATGAGAAATTAACCTCAGTAGATTCTTACAGCTATTGTCAAATTGAATTTAATTTTAGAAAGAATAGTTTTGCTGTACTTTTGTATGCAAACAGCAAAATCTTTGTGAAATAGCTTTTCGCAGCAAATGGTTCTTAGCAGTTTATCATTATTATTTATTATTATTTGAAATACTTTTCTTTTAATCAGTTAGAGAACTACTTATTTGAGAGAGTGATGGATTTTATTATGAATAATTTTTCCTTTTGTTTTTGTGTTCTGTTTTTTATTATTATTATTATTATTTTGTTTGGGATTACTTCCATTTTGGAGTATCTGACGTTTTCAAAAATCTTATGTTTGACAAAGCGTCCATTTTGACGATAATCAAACCCGGTTCCTCCAGGTTATGGAGCGAGAGCGCCTTACCACAGGGCTATTTGCACCAGTAAAAATCATAGCAACATTTGTTTATAGAAAGCAATATTGTAATCTGATAACCTAAACTTTAACTTCTTCTAAATAGTTGCAAGGCTTTAAACGGGGCTTCATTTTAAATAAAGGGACAATGCAAATCATCTGCAGAAAAAAAGTCAGCTGTTTAGTGGCAAAATAACTTTACAGGAAATCTAACTCAGTTAGGGCTATCCATTCTGTTTACATCGTCGGATACCAATGGGTGATCTCATTAGTAAATACAAGATCACCCCTGGGTATCCGACGATGATCTTTTACTTGACATCTTGAATTACATTTTTATAAATAATATGATAATAAACTGCACAAAAGATTTTTACAAACTGATTATTCAAAGGTAATATATAAGCAACAAAGTGAGAATGATAGGACTTTATCTCTCTTAAATTTTAGTCATTTGCTTGTTTTCTCAAAATCAAAGTCTAATATGAGTGGAAACAATATTTTGACATCGTAATTGTTCAATAATTTGAAAAAAGATAAAGTATTTCTAAGAACTGGTCTGAGTCCTTGAAAACAAGAGGTCATTCATCATTATTAATGCTTCTACTCTTCCCTGTGTGTGTGTGTGTGTGAGGGTGTGTGTGTGTGTGTGATATGGATGGGACTTACAGCGAAGTACGAAAAAGCGGTTAAGTTTTCAATAGCTTACTGGAAAGCTCAATAGGGTTTTCAATTTGGTCTAACAAGTATCACATTAGGTTTGAATCTAGGTCATGAGGTTACTCAGGTGTATCATTAGATTTTACAGGTAAATGTGAGTTGATTTCAATGTTTATGAAGTCACATGTATGTGCATAAGTGTTATGCTGTAAATACATGTACATGTAATATTTTTCTTTAATTGAAACTTTTTTTTTCATAAAATGTATTCTAGCGCTTCAATATTGCAAACATCTTCTGCATAGTATTCTTTCTAATTGCTTCCAAGTACAGTCACTTCCACAATAAAACCCCATTGTAATCTATTTTCATAACGTACAAGTAATTTTATATTAGACGGTAAAATTTCTCTTTTGGACAAATAGTAGTAAACAGTAGCACCAGCACCTATGTTTAGATTAAACTGCTAAATATTGCTTAATCCAGCATTCAAATACATTGGTTTTTCCAAAACTTTGAGTACACTATTTGTTGTACATCAAAATTCATCATCCATGATTTTTTTTTTAAATTTGCTAGATTTATTAAGGTTTAAAAATAATTTTTACATATAAAAACTAAAAGTTCTTAACTCTCATCGCTGAATAATTCTCTATTTGTGAGAATTTGCTTTGATAATATTCCATCGATGTTATTTTTTAAAATATGAAAGAATAAAGTAAGAACTAAATCAAAGTAAAGTAAAGAATAAATAGCAAGAGTACCCAGTCTTAGTCTTAGTCCTTTTTTAAAACAAGCTCTTTATCAATTCAAATTTAAGATTTTTCAGAGTAACAGATATGAATAGAGAAATTTGATGGGTGTAGAAATGTTCCTCATAATTAATTTCATACATTTTATATGTGTTTTTATACCCCCCTCTTGAAAAGCGGGCGGGTATATAGTAATCGTTAATTCCGTCCGTCCATCCGTCCGGACAGTCCGTCCGTCTGTATGTCCGTCCGTCTGTTACGCTTTTGGGTACCCATCTCTTATCCGCAACTCCTCTTCAACCACTGAATAAAATTTGATGAAACTTTCACAGAATCTTCATTACATATTGCCATTGTGCACCTCCAATTTTACTTTTTGATCCGACACATATTTTGGGTTTTCTGGCCACAGCAAAACATGGACTTTGCCATTATAACTGTATGGAGGCGGGGGTATTATTTAGTGAGCTCATCGCTCACAGTATCTCTAGTTTTTATATCATTCCAAGTATTTATAATATTATTCTGTTCAAGTGCCTGTTTATGTATAATCCATAAAGTGGGAAAATTGGAGTGGGGAGCTAACTTCCTGACTTTGTTAAACAATACCTTTTGTAAGAATGGAAAAGGGGGCTGTTATTCACTTATTCTGTGAAAGAAAATTATTGCATGGATTTACTGCATAACACTTTGGCACATACATGTGACTTCATAAACATTGAAATCAACTCACATTAACCTGTAAAATCTAATGATACACCTGAGTAACCTCATGACCTAGATTCAAACCTAATGTGATACTTGTTAGACCAAATTGAATACCCTATTGAGCTATCCAGTAAGCTATTGAAAACTTAACCACTATTTCGTAATTTGCTGTAAGACGTTTAAATTAACATATTTATCATTTTTAAGGATATGTAAAATATTCATAATTTCCTCATTTTTTTTAATATTCAACCTATTTTTTAACCAAGATTAATTCCCTGAATGATGAAAATAAATAACCTTAAGTGTACCAATACCATTTTATTAAATCCCAATTTTATATCACAAATAGTTAATATTTTCAGCAGCATTTAATTATACTATTGTCAATTAAACACTTGAAGCTGCAAAATCCGACTTTATACTGTTAACGCTTTTAACAGGTTTGGGCGGCCTCCGTTTTGTGGAGGATAGCTAGATTCAATATGGCAGCCAAATTTTTTACCATATATGGAAATCGCAGTGCAATGTCGGATAGTTTATCTTCTGATTTCAGAGGATAACACGGGTAATTTTAAAACACCTACCTTTAATCAAAAAGTGCAAGCACCAGAGTACAATTAAATCAAAGATCAAACATTAAACTATCGGTTGTATGTGGCGATTTGAGATTCTATGTCTAGAATTTTTACAATACGTTTTCAAAGCTGGCACTTCTTGCGCTTCATTTGTACTTAATATTTCTTGTAATTTGGTTTGATTTTCATGTTTTTTGCTATATGGACAAATAAAAAGGCACTTAAATGCTCAAACAATACATAAATAACATTACTTTCATATTTTCTTTTAATCAAAAATTAGAGAAAAAAGAAACACAAAAGAAAACGTACTGTAAAGACAAAATACACTCTGCCTGATAATCTAAGAAAAGATAGAATAAGTATTGTTTAGAGAAATCAAGAAATAAGCACCACTGTGCAGCATCCAAACTTCCGCTAGAGTTCCTAGATGAGGCCTCGACGGGGAGTATGCATCAGCAGTATATATATTTCCACAGACAACGTAAGTTTCAGTCAGATTAGTTTTGACAACAGGGTAGATGAAATTGAATTAAAGTCAGTCTTAAATGATAAGAGGACGGTTTAACCTTGCTGCAAAGATGGAGATTGATCCTAATTTATTTTAGGGGTCTTTTTAAAAATCTCTGTTTAATTAGATACACATACAGTGCTTTGGTGTCGCGGATTTTTATTGTATTATTCAAATGCGACATTAAAATCGAAGTGAAAGAGAATAGAGATGTACCGCAGTAGTCAGCGTTAAAGATTTAAGAATAAATAAAAAAAAGAGCTAAAAAATGGACTTGAATGAGTTTGCACGAGAAGAGAGGAAAATGATGGGAGTGCGAATTTCACCTTATGTATTCTGCATCCGTGAACCCATTGACTTTACTTTTTTGTAGGGGACACAATAAAAGCAGGGAAAGCAAGCAGGTTTTCAGAAATTTGTAAATTTTTACCAGATTTAATTTTAGACCGTGGTGTATCTTAGAAACAGAATAGTTGGTTAATACAAATACAAGGCTAATACAGAACGAAAAGTAACGCCGCCCACTGTAGTCCCTGTCAGAACAGCAAACTTCAAAGAAAAACACCGCTATCGTGTCATTAAATGAAATAATAATGGTTCATAAACTGGGAAATGCAAGAGTTGCTATTATTTGTTTGGTTTAGACTGCCCTTTGTTTTGAAAAGTCCGGTAGGTGGCGACACCTCTATCCTCTGTGTTTAGAGGATAAAATATATCCTCCAAAAACAGAAGCCGCCTAGACCTGTTTAAAGAAATATAAAAACTTTTTGATTGATATATGTTGTTTTACGTCTGAATCGAGAAACATTGTCAATTAAAATCTGAAGCTGCAAAATCAGACTTTATACTGTGGGCGCTTTTTCAGAAATTTAAAAAGTTGGATTGATTGTATGTTGTTTACGTCCGGTTCGAGAAATGTTCATTCAAATAGAAACGTCACCATATACTAGTGAAGGCTTTAAGGATAAATAACACAAACAAACTTTTTTCAGAAATCAGCATTATTTCTCATAGATTTACATTTAAATTGACAACATGAATAATGTTTACCAAGTAGAGTGGGAAAATTTTATAAGATTTTGTCATAAAGTTAAAAAATTGTGCAAAATTTTGCATGGAATTATATAGAAGGCAAAATAAAATCTCAAATCTAAGCACCAAGGAAAACCTACGATATCTTTATATTTCAGGGATTTATTATTTATATCAATACAAATCAAAATCAGTCAAAAAATATATGTCAACCCGCACATCCATTTTTTGTTTGTGGTAAGTACCAATAAATTAAGACATTCACTCAGAAATCATGTCCAATTAGCAGTAAGGGTTCTTGATCGTGCCAAAGCCTCTCTCGTGATACGTGCTTCTTATTATATGATATGACTACGAAGACTCTCAACTTTCACCTCAAGTACCAAACGCAAGAACAGTCAGCTTTTTTACCGACTTAGGTCATTTGCGGCCAGGATTCGAACTCCCGACATTCCGATCACGGAGCAAACGCTGTATATAATCCAGATTATAATATCCAATGCAATATTATAAAGTATAAATATATAATAAATTGTGAACGCTGATGAATAAATTGGCCACAAAAGAAATACTAGTATTTAAACATATTTATTAAAATACTGAATGTCTTACTCTATTATAAAGGGTTCATATTCTGCTGTTCATGTCTTCTAATTCATATGACAGAGGAATACCATTGCATTTTACCATGTGAAGTTCAAATGCCATAACAAGTAGAAAACATAATAATATTATCAAAGATTGCCATATCCTCCATTTTAAAATAGAATAAATAAAATTACAGGCATGTAAAAACCCAAATATAACAACAACATACAATTCAGAATAGTATGCTTATATTAAGCATGTAACACATGCATATATCACGAATCGGTTGAAAATTACAAAAAAAAAAATGCACTTTCCCTTTTATTTACAACAGTCAGATGTGGGAATCTTTTAATTTCACATTCCGAATACATTAGGGAAATATCATTTTCGATAAATGTCTAGATTTTGACTTTACTATCTCAGTAACTAAATTTTTTAAATGCTGCAATGAAATTCTATAAAAGGGCAAGTCATGTTGTTATAAATTTTATATGAAAACCATAATCATGAAAATGGACCGGTGCATCTGACCACAAGAATAGATAATATTCCGATCATAGTACTAGTGTAAGCTAAGCGATATGCAAGCTAGAAATACCATTTGCATATCGAACACTCCGTTACAGCTTTTTATTTTTATCTTACTTTTTATCTGACTTTCAGACCACTGCCATTAATCAATAACATTTTCTTACTACATTTCACCGGTCACGGTAGCCTAGTGGTAGAGCGTTAGCTTCGGGAGACCCGGGTTCGATTCTCGTTCGCAGCGCTTCGTCAAACCTAAGATGTTAGCATAGCTAGTGACTGTTCCTTGGCCAAGCACTCGGCATAAAAAGTGAAAGTTACGGGTCTTTCAGATATCACCTTTATAGGTAGGTCCCCTGTCACGATATGCATTGGCACGATAAAGAACCCTCACTGCTCAATGGCCCTGAGTGCCGAGTATAGGTGTATATTTGAAGCCTTTCTTCGGCATACAGTGGCATCTCTATATGAGTGAAAAATTCTCGAAATGGGCGTTAAACAATATACACTCAATCAATAACTCCTTACTTCATTTCCAGGTTTTCCGGGAATTAAGACATTTCATCCAGTGTCTATTAGTTGAGAACTCTAATAATCGATCTACCAAAAACATTTTCTGTGACAAAGTATAAATACAAGATTAAAATGTTAGTATTGGACAGGAACAAAACAGTTTTTTAATATGAGAGTCTTCTTAAGAAAATGTGTATACTAGTATTACTGGTAGGACATGCAAGCAACAAATTGTATTGCATGTTAGCTAAAGATATCTAGTAATTATCATTATATTAGGTTATATTTCAGAGGGGAAAAAAATTATCAAATATCTTGAATTTTTTTACACACTGTCTGCATTAGATCTACATAAATAATGTTGTTCTCATGTGTCAATTATAACAAATCTGAGACAATATCAAACACTCAGTAGTATGAAATTTCAGGGTAAGTTTTATACCTCGGAACTAGTCAGAGATCACTACTATAGTGATATTTGTGTAAGATTATTGACTCTTTAAAATTGTATTTTAAAAACAGATATTTACACGCCTTTTAATTATCAAAGAATTATACCCTAAAGAATGAAATTATATCTAATAATTAAAATTCGCTCAACAATAATGTTTAATTATTTTTTATATGGAAGGCAATTTATAAATGAAATTATTAAAATTCCTTCATATTATTGCTTTTACCTTGTTTTGAAAGATAATGATCCACCAAAAAGCCACAATGTTTAAATTTTAGCTCTGTATAGTGAGCTGAATTATGTCGATGGTCGATACAACGACTTGTCCGTAAACCCCCCCCCCCCAAAAAAGCACACTTTGTTACAGGTGTAACCTGTCGGCATGGTATGCTCACTCCTTCATGGCACTTGATCCCACCTCTGATGTTTTGGAGGTCCGTGTTTGCTCTGCTCATAGTTTGCATAATTGTTAAATGGAATATTGAACTTAAATAATATTCCATTTATTTTATTTGACTTGCTTTTTTTGAAAATTTAGTTTATATCGAAGTTACAATGATTGTTGAAATAGACACCAGTTTTATCCTTCAAACAACATTTTGCTTTCTATATAGGTTTCTTATATTAAATCAAAAGTTCAGTCAATAACCAGAATGGGTTGGGCGACATGATGACAAAAAATATAGCAATAATGATTCATTTTGAATTTTAAATGAGATTACTTCCTACAAATTTGTACTTTATCAATCTTGTTTAGAGACATAAAACATAGAAATTACTAGTATTTTTACATTCTAAAAAGCGGTAGTAATATACAGCTGTATATCGTTTTCGACCCCTCGTATTTAAAAGAGTAATTAAGAACAATTAACTATTCGATACTTTTAAAGGAATTATTAATCCATTACCATTAAACACCATTATTCCTTCACAAATGTATAAATGGACATTTTGTCATTAATTTTGAAATATATGAAGCGGGAATAGAGAGATTGTCGTATTAAATCTTCACAGAATAAGTAATTATAATTGTTTGATTAAAATCTAAAAAGATGTTTAAAAAAACTACCAAGATGTTTTAAGTTTTAAAAAAATCGATGTAGTATATATGAATAACGTCCATATTATTAATTGAATTACTATTATTACTTAAATTATTCAAGTAAAATCTTGAAAAACTCATTGCAGTTGGATATTGATTTAAGTCTTTATAGAACAAAATATTTGCATGAATTTTGAGGGAATGACAAACAGTATTCGAACTCAAAAGTCCATTAAACATTACACGATAGGAGTGAGTAAATACGGTCCTCTGAAATATTAGAGGTGGGATCAGGTGCCATGGAGGAGTGGGCACCCCCTCCTGACCGGTCACACCCGCCGTGTGCTCCTTCTCATGATCGGAAAATAACGTAAAATATCCGTGGATAACTCATTGTGTAAATAATGGCCTAACACTCAATATGGAAAAAGTCAGTCAGCATTTGACTTAATGATAAATTATAAATTGTATTTGCTGACAAGTTCATTGTATTAACCATAGAATTTATGAAATGATGACTTAAAAGAGACTGTTGATAATCTTGCTTCATCAACTTGTTTGTCAATAACTTACCTCGTTTTAGATATTGTTCATACCTAGAAAACGCTCTTCCGTATCGAATGAACTGTGAGTTATAAACATATGATTAAAAAAATATACTTATTGAAACTCAGATATACTAGAGTGATATTAAGTGTTCTGTAATAAGTGGTACTTGAGTTACATAAAGTGTTATCATACTATCCAAATGAAAATAAGTAAAAATGTGTTTATACAAATACGATACTAACTGAATGATTTCCTGTCTTTAAAAGAACTGTTCGATCAAACTTCAAATATGTATCTATTGCTTACACGTTAAATTTAATGCCATCATATTGTGATTTACAGATTATGGAGGAAGTATGTATTTTTACTATTATATTTTTAATAATTCTTTAAAAAAGAAATCTGCTTCTATATATATATATATATATATAAACTTTTTTTTTACATGCAAGTTAATCTACCTTTATATTATACTTAATAAACTTTATTTATTTTGAAAGATATTGCATTGTAGGAAGAGGACGACTTGACTAAAATCACGAGTAAAGAGGAAGTAGAAATCATGGACCAAATTTTTTGCACTGGGAAAAGTGATAGAAGATAACCTATTGTTACAAATATGTTATCTGTAATTGCAACCACAAGTTTCATAGCTGCTGTTGTTGTATTTGTCGACTTGTATGAGAACACATGGCTCTATGAATCTGTTGGACATATATTAATACCTGTTTTTAGATCCGCCACGAAATTGATTGCTTCGATTTTCTGGATAATTTAATGGATTCTAGTCAGAACACATTTAAGATCTAACATTTTTATAGCCTCCACTTCCAGCTCTCGTTTTGTCATTAGCTTAGTGCTAGTGTTACTGTGGATATTTGGTCTTGGAGCAACATTTTCTTCAATTCTCAGTGCAATTGCTAACATACAGTGTGCTTTGCAAAATTCCGGCAAGTCTGTTCGACAAACCTACATTGCTAATGGTGTATGTCTAATTGGACAACCACTCTTACACATATCCTGGAAATTGGTACAAGTGATCTTTAGTTTACTAACTTCTCTTCAGTTAAGTTATATTATATATAAATAATAAATAACTTATAAAACACTACATTTTTGTATCATTTGTGTTGCATAAAGCATCTGATATTGCAAACCCGACTCTATAATGATGCTTTTGAAAATGCTGAAAGAAATACTCACTGTTGGAAATACTGTTGATCTAATATCTTCCGAGAGAGATGGACAAGTCTTCTCTATTCTTTTTGCCACAAGTATCACTGGAATTTTATTTACATTTTTCGGAAAATACCTTCATCCTACTGAGTATAATACTTCGCGTTATTACCCTGTGCCATTTCTAACTGTAGATTTTTTAGTACTGACGTCATCAGTTCTGTGGCTTATATTGTGTGTTTTAGTCAAGTATCGAAGAGACAAATATCTTTCAGATCCACGAAATGAACCCGTGTCGAAGCTGGTACAAATATTTTACTGGTCTTTCGGCATAGGTATCATATTTCTACATTTCTTGGATTTCATAATTGACATTCAGTGTTTTCAAGAAAATGAAATAAAATTACCGGCTTATAAACTTAAAAATAATTATTTTTTCTTGATTAGTGCTGCTGGACGTTTTCTTGAAATAGTATTTTTCTTCATCCAGTTGGCAGTTATCAGTCGGTTGTCTACATTTCAGCTGAAACGAAGTCTTCTGGTACATTATTTTCTTTCCGTGATTCTATTGACCAATATTGCACTGTATTTATTCAATTTATTTAGATTGATGTACGGAATGGTCTCTTACAAGAAACACGAAGACCAAACAAGTCGAAACATTAGCACAAGAACGTGCTTCTGGAAAACAAGAACTCACATCAAAATTCCAATAAAAACCCCGTCTTCCCTGAACTCCTTCTACATTTTACTCAGCAGCCTAATCATCTTTTGGGAAATGGTTGGTGGTGTCATGTAGATGTGCAGTAAGGTTTCGGAATGTTGATTTTGCCCCGGGGGGTGAAATGGGGGTCGAAAAATGACGTTTTTTTATGCTAAAAGCCCCGTCTTCCCTGAACTCCTTCTACATTTTACTCAACAGCCCAATTATCTTTTGGGAGATGGTTGATGGTGTCATGTAGATGTGCAGTAAGGTTTTGGAATGTTGATTTTGCCCCGGGGGATCAAATGGGGGTCAAAAAATGACGTTTTTTATGCAAAAAGCTTCGTCTTCCCTGAACTCCTTTTACATTTGACTCATTAGCCTAATCATCTTTTAAGAGATGGTTAATAATGGTTAAGAGATGATTAATAATGATAATGTTAATAATGGTTAAGAGATGATTAATAATGATAATTTCCATTCCTACGTCGATACGATTTATCTTGGTGAGCTTGAGATAAAAGATACCACAGAGTCCGACACTTCTGCTTCATACTTGGATATTTTACTTGAAAAAGACACTAATGATAATCTAACAACCAAGCTATATGATAAACGTGATGACTTTAACTTTTCTATCGTCAACTTCCCTTACTTATGCAGCAATATACCTTCATCACCTGCATAC